>CAUYTI010014612.1:0-43053 GCA_963575145.1 Galago senegalensis | reverse complement strand
AAAGAATAAATAGTCTTTTTTTTTTTTTTTTTGAGACAGAGCCTTCAAGCCATCCCCCTGAGTAGAGTGCCGTGGCATTACAGCTCACAGCAACCTCCAACTCCTGGGCTTAAGCGAGTCTCTTGCCTCCGCCTCCCAAGTAGCTGGGACCACAGGCGCCCACCACAACGCCCGGCTATTTTTTGGTTGCAGCTGTCATTGTTGTTTGGCGGGTTCGGGCTGGGGATTCGAACCCACCACCTTAGGTGTACGTGGCTGGCGCCTTAGCCGGTTGAGCTATAGGCGCCGAACCAATAAATAGTCTTTTTTATCTAGCATTTTAAATCATTTTTGGTAGAAAGGCTAACCTGACAACTAGCCCTCTATGTTATCAGAAATTAATGCCAACCTATCAATTTCCTTTTAAAATCATATCACAGATATTGGTTATTATATCTCGGAATTGTCTCTTTTCCTTGGCAATCAGGCATTAAGGTTTTTAATTTTTGTGATAATCTTCTTCTTATTATGATTATTTGAGACAAAGTCTCACTATGTCGCCCTTGGTGGAGTACTGTGGCAACACAGCTCACAGCAACCTAAAACTCTTGGGCTTAAGCCAGGGGTCCTTGGACTTTTTAAACAGGGGGTCAGTTCACTGTCCCTCAGAGCACTGGAGGGCTGGGCTGCAGGCCCCAGGATGAGTTGGCTGCTAAGCAGAATAGGCAGAGGTGGCAAAAACACCTGGCAGGCCAGATAAATGTCCTAGGCAGGCTGCATAAATGTCCCATGGGCCGTAGTTTGAGGATGCCTGGCTTAAGCGATTCTCTTGCTTCACCCTCCCAGTAGCTGGGACTATAGGCACCAACCACAATGCCCAGCAATTTTTTGTTGTCGTTGTTGTTTAGCTGGCCCGGGTTCCAACCTGCCAGCCTTGTTGTATGTGGCTGGTGCTGTGGGTGCCGAGTGATAATCTTATTATTGATTAGGTTGATATTCTCAAAGAGTGAGTGGGTCTTTCATAGAGGACCAAACACATACATGCTCACATAGCATCACCACCTGGTGTCTTTTACCCCTGGCATTTTTCACTAAAGAAATAAAGCAAAATAACCCAAAATTGATCTCAAAGTATACTCATGTGATCCCCTACGTAAGTGCATTTTAAACTATATACTAATCCTTTTGGTTTGAATGCTTACTGGTTTCTAAACCTTTATCTTTGGTATAAACTCATTTTCAGAAAATGATGAGAGTGTGTAGAGAGTGTGTGTAGTAGTCCATTGGCACTTTTTGCATGATGAAAATACATACATAACTCTTTGTAAAATTCATTTTGTGATTTGGGTGATTATATTGACATTTCTGTTAAAAGCCATTTTTTATCTTAAGTTCATCGAGATGGCCATGGTGGAATCCTTCACTTCAGACAAACTCTTTGCTTCAGTTCCTCCCCCATACATCTTTTTGTTCATTCTCCTGCCAGTTGAACCCTGTGAAATCTGAGCGATGCATATGTTCTTGATAGAGGCTTGTCTCTTTCATCCCACACTTACCTTTTATTGGTATCCATCACTGCCAAAGTTGAGGTCTTATTTTGAGCAGAACAATCCTGAAAATGTATTTCATTGCTTTGGCACCTCATTTGGAAAAAAAAAAAAAAAAGCATCCCGAGTCTAGATGTTATGTGGTGTCTGCTGCCTTCTAGATGGGAAGAACGTGTAGAGATCTCAAGGAATGTCAGGGAAAGATCTGTTTCTTCTGCCTTCCTGACTGGAATCTTTATAAAACAATTTTTTTTTCTTTTTAGCCTGTTCTACTTTGTGTTCTTGTTCCAGCCTCTATCAAGCATTTCAGTAATAGTTATAATCATACCCTAGATTCTACCCTGTTCTTGCTCATAATTTTAGAATCACACTCAGACATCCAAGAGAGCAGGCCACTTCTCATGTTATTGAGCTTTTTCCTTTCTCTTATGACCCTGTTCCCACCTTTTGGTCTTCTCTCCCAACTCCCATTCTATTTTTTGCATCAGTCAGTTCTAGTTTAAAGCCCTCTTTGAAAGCCATTCCTACCTTTCCTTATCATGTGGCCCCCTCCCTGCTGACTGGCTCTTTTTTAGGGATGATGTCCCCAGGAGCTGTGAAGATCCTTTCACAATAGACATTGTGGGAAAGGCAGATTTCAGTCCTATCTGTGACCCCAGTTCTTTCAGCTTTATTCCTAATATCCTGTTGTCCTTGATGTCTCTGGGAAAAGCAGAATGGATTCTCTGTGATGAGAAACATAAGGTTGTGGTCAAAGGCTCAGACAAATTATGATGTTGTCTTCTTTTTTCCTTCCATTTTTGCTTGTGTTTTGGCAACTGGTGGGGCTGTGTGTTCCCCAAAGAACATTAGATCAAGCTGGTGGTTGGTGACACCATTGCCATTTTATTTTTTCCTCTTGGGAACAGTAGGTGCTTACAGTGGTGTTCTCAGCACCAAGAACACATGATTTCTCTTCTCCTGGGAAAGGTTTCTCTTCCCATTTAACCTTTCTTCTTATTTTCTTTTTTTCCTGGCTGGATCAGATGAAGGAACAGAGGAAAGAAGCATCTTTTTTCATTCTTTTATGTTGTCTTTTTCAGTCTATTGACTGTCTACCTACATTATTGGTGGGTAGAATCCTCTGGTCCAGAGTTGTCTCTGAATATCAGCCTTGGTGACACAGACTTTCTCTTCAGCTTCTGTCCCTCTGCGTACAGCCCAGGAATATCTAGAATTAATTTTGTACAAATTATGAGCAAGGAATGTTCTGAAAACTATAGGTGCATTGGCTAAGAAAAAGTTGTCCCCAGGTAACATTTGCAGATTATAAGAATTTTATTGTCTGGGTCTAGCTCACTGGAGACATCTTTTTTAACTCCCTTGTTCTGGGGTCTACCTCATTTTTGATATATGTAGTATCTCTCTGGGTTTTTTGGCTATTGATTTTAAAGTGTGTTTGTAGCTTAGGTCCACTGGTTTTTTGCCATTTGATGACAATATCTGATCACTTAATTCCTTCTCAGCTGATAAAGAGAACCCTGGTTTCTGCCTTCTCTTTGCCCCAGAGTTTGGAGACTTTGGGCTTCTCTGTTGAATTTGTCCTCCTTTCCTGCATTTTCTTACGTGCTTCTGTTTTGTCTTTTCTGCTCTGCTTTGCTTTTGAGAGCATTCACTTCTTCTTTTGTTTCCATAGGTGTTGGACAGTCAGATAAAGAAAGACCTGGCTGATAAGGAGAATCTCGAGAATATGATGCAGAGACACGAGGAGGAGGCCCATGAGAAAGGCAAAATTCTCAGCGAGCAGAAGGCGGTAGGTATAAGTAGTCACAAAGCCAGTTTGCAAAAGAGAGTTTTTGAAATATTCCAAAATCACACACATCTTTCCTTTGGTGAATTCTTCTTTCTGTTTACTCCTTTGGAGTTGGTTGATCAGAGGAAGATTTCTCTAGAGACAGCTTCCTCTCCCCAGCACCCTGGGGGGTGGCGGCTCAGGGTGGCCCCTTTCATGCTCCTTTGTGTTCTTTTTGAAGAACTGCTGCTGCAGCTAGAATGTTGTCTTTCAGAATGCCCCTGACAAACTGCCCAGTGACCCTCAGTCCTGTTGCAGGTCCCTTCTTTTCACTTGCCTGTTTGCTCTTTTCTAATCCACTTAGGCAGTTGTTTCAGAAACTTGCTGCTCACTTGGTGCTTGTTAATATGCACCTCGCTGAGACTTTCCCCATCAGAATCTCTGAGGGAGAGTCCTGGAAAGTTATATTTTTAACCATTCGTATGATTCATTAACTTGAGGAAACTTTGATGTAGAAAATCTAGAACAATGATGGCTGGGTGAGAAGGAATCACTCAGAAAGTGACAACTCTCTGGGTGATGATAAATGTGAACTTGCAAATTCAAGTTTGAAGCTCCTGCAGGCTCAGGTCACATGCAGAGGACAGAGGCATTTCATGAAGCCTCTCACTCACAGGATGCTAGGTTCTGGGCTGGTCCATCTGTGTGTTTTTAATGCAAGCCACTTAGCTAGCTAGTGTGGGGACCTTTAATCCCTAAAAAAAACAATTGAGTACTGTCCACTGGTGCGTACTGCAGGGTGAATACTGGTTGAGTCTCTTGTTACTGGGCCAGAATGCTGACTCCCCAGCCCTCGTGGCTCGCATTACTCCAGTCCTGGTGTCATGATCTGAGTGTGAGGTTTCACAGCTGCCCTGTGTTTCAGATGATCAATGCTATGGATTCCAAGATCAGGTCCCTGGAACAGAGGATTGTGGAACTGTCTGAAGCCAACAAACTTGCGGCAAACAGCAGTCTTTTTACTCAAAGGAACATGTAAGTATTCAAATTCTAAACACCTACATTGTTACACTTTGGGCTTCTCCTCTGGGGCACAAAGTCCATTTCCTTCTGCCTGAGGGAGCTGGAGTGGACTGAATGCTCTGTAGCTCAGCCTACCCCTTGGGTCCTTAATGTCATTTTGCTTTGCCTCAAGTGGTCCTACTCTGCCATGTCCTTTTTTTTTTTCCTCAGGTTTCTTTAAATGCCTCAAATTATCATCAGGTTATAAAATGTTTTGCTTTTTCTAATAAGGCTACTTATAGTTTGCGTTTGGAAAGCTGCAGTCCTTGTTTCCCAGGCTTGCCTCCGGTGACTGGCAAGAGGTTATCTTGTGTGTATCCAATTGGGCCAACTAACTGGTCATTAGGTTGGCCCTGGGGGAGGAAGTTTGGAGTTTAGCAAGGACTGTCTGTGTTCTGGGAGCAGGTTGATTTTCATCTTTTTCTCGCAAAGAATTACAATCTCCAGGATTTTTCCCCCTTTAGGTTTCTTTCTTTAGGATTGTTTTTGGTCTTTGAGTTCTTGTTTTTGATTCTTCTAAGCAATTTGGTGGGGGAGGTGAGCAAGATCTACAGAGAACTAGAAGGAATAGCATTCTTTTTGGTTAGTTTGTTTGTTTGTAAAGATGGGTCCTCACTTTGTTCTCCAGGCTGGAATGCAGTGGTGAGATCTTAGTTCACTGCACCCTTGAACTCCTGGGCTCAAGCAATCCTCCTGCCTTGGCCTCCTGATTAGCAGGGACAATAGGCATGCACCACTGCACCTGGCTCCAGAATAGTATTCTTTCTCCTCGTTGCTCCTCTTCCCTGGGGCCAGCCTTAAGGAGTTATTGGGGTACCCTCGCCCAGTAGTAAGAGGCCCCTCTGCTCTCATATATACACTCTCAAAGGAAAAAAAATGGCTTATCAAAGGAATGAAATCTTAGTATCTCTTTGATCCCCCTTGACCTGACTTAATCCTGTAGGTGAGGTAGTGTGAGTGGTGACAGCTGAATAGTCCTCAAGTTCCCCATGCCTATGAGACCAGATCAGGACAGAGTTAACCTAGGAATGGCCTTTGTCCACTTAATGAAGACCCATATCTCATTCCACTTTCATCTATCCTTCTGAGGGCACAAGCTCAACTCTAAGGAGACTTTTTTTTTTGTTTGGATCCTCCTCCCACCCCCACCAGGAAGGCCCAAGAAGAGATGATTTCTGAACTCAGGCAACAGAAATTTTACCTGGAGACCCAGGCTGGGAAATTGGAGGCCCAGAACCGAAAGCTGGAAGAGCAGCTGGAGAAAATGAGCCACCAAGACCACAGTGACAAGAATCGGCTGCTAGAACTGGAGACAAGGTTGAGGGAGGTGAGAGTGAAGAGTGATCTCTTGGGAGGATTTGTCGGAGGAGTTGGGCCCCAGACCAACAGTTTTCAAATACAAATCCATACACATGAGGTATTATGCATGGCAGTTAGAACTCACACTGGACAGCAGGGTCTGAGTGAGAATGCCACCCCCTCTTAATTAGTTTTGCAAGCTGCCTCACCTTTCTGCACTTCAGTTCCCTTATCTGAAATGTCAGTGTTAACTTGCCTCCTGTGAGGATTGTGTAAATTGTGCCCCTGACATATGGGAGTGAGTGAGTCCTCCCCTAAACCTCAGGGTTTACTGAGGGCAATTTGACTTAGTCAATGCACAGTGTTTGGCCATGGTGGGTACATAGTGGCTCAGTGATGGTGACAGAGGTCTCATAATGACAGTGCAAGATTAAAAGATAACCAAACTCAGGTTTGATTGATTAGCAGGTAGTTCTCTTCAGAGACATAGAAGCTATGGAAGTAGCCGGGTTTGGGGGAAGAAAATATAACAAATTCAGTTGTATACATGTTGAGGGTGATTGAATCCATAATGTTACATTCATGTATTCCCTATATATTTATTAAAAGCCTGCTGTGTGCCAATTAGTTTGGGTCTACAGTGGCAATAAGACAGACCCATTCCTGACGTGGGGGCATTTAGGCTAATGGGCAAAAGTTAGGTGGCACCGGCAGAATCACAACTGCAGTTCTGGAGAGTGGTCATTTCTAATCAGATGCTGGGCTTGGAGTGAAGACGTAGTCTTTCTTGCAGATGTGTTGCGGTCATATTTGCGATAGGATTCTTTAAATACCAGATAATCTTTCTTAAGGAGGTACTGCTAAGCAGACAGAGGTCTGAGGACTAAACCTTGGGGAATTCTCATGTTGAGGTGTGTTTCTGTTTGTACTGGAATATTAAAATGAAATCAGTTCTTCAAAGGACTGAAAAAGTGTAATATCTCATGATTTTTTAGGGGTTTCCAAGGTGTGGACCTCTCTGTTAGGATCATCTGGCATGTCTTTTAAAATGCAGATTCCTTCCTAACATCTTCGCTTTTTAAAATGGAATGGGGGAGGTAAGGAATTTGCATTTTGAACAAGCACCTGGGGTGATTCTTGCTGCAGTTTGAGAACCCTTGTTCTAGGTTGTCTGAAAACCTTAGGTGGTGGTTTCCCTTCTGTTACCCAGGTTGTATTTGCACTCTGAGGTAAGTTTAACAAGATCATGGTAGAGTCGGCCTTAAACATGTGAGTATGAATGATGCAGACAGACTTCTTTAGGTTGGAGGCCTTGGGTGGCTATTTTTTGCCTTCACTTTCCACACATGTCTTCTCTTAAGAGCCATTGTGCACCTGTAGCTCATCTGGGCAATTAAAATGGCCTGGGAAGCTTACTGTTTTTTACTTGAATCACTATATCTAGCCCCCCCAAGGTTGGTAGGAGAAACTTAAGATGTTTTACAAGAGGTTCAGGCTCTATGTTCTCCCTGGGAGTTTTAGAGTTCAGCTCTAAATAGAACAAGGTCAGTCCTTCTTCTCTTGGCCACATGCTGCTATTGAGATTGAGGGCAGAGGCCTCTGCCTGGAGCTTGATCCACCTTAGAGGGCTTTGGCCTTCCCCCAGCTCCCTGTGTGCAGTGTTAGCTCTTCTCTGGCTAAGTGCAGGGCTCCTCGGTTCTCCTTTCATTGCTCAGCATCCGGCTCTCCCCCCACCTCCCCTTGACTCATTGTCACCTGCCTCTTTTGATTTTGCCAAGTGGCATTGGGAATTTGGGGGCTTGCTAGTAGTGGCCAACCTTGCTCTGACTGGTGGCATTTTAATAAGAGAGACAGTAAGGTGCAGCACTTGTGAGCACACACTGTTGAACATGACTTCCTGGGTTTTAGTGCCGGCGCTGTCCTTATTTTAGCTGTGACATTTGCTCAGTTGCCTGTTCTGTCAGTGCCCCAGGTGGCTTGTTTATAAAACGGAGGTAATGCTAGTGTTATGAGGATGGAATGAGTTGATGCAGTGACTGGTGCATTGTGAGCACTGTCTTTGCTGTCATCACATCATCCCACGAGTGAGTGATCACAGCTATGGCTTCAGCTATCACTGATTTATTCAGGCTCCTCCTCTCCCGACCTGAGGTCTAGATTACCAACCCAGACCTTTCTCTAGAGCAGTGGTTCTCAACTTGTGGGTCGCGACCCACAGGAACTGTACTAAAGGGCTGCGACATTAGGAAGGTTGAGAACCACTGCTCTAGAGTTTTGACCCATTGTCACAGCAGACATTAGACATCTCCACTTAGATGTCTTCCATGGGCCTCCCGTTCAGCATGTCAAGCTTGAATTTCTTAGGTTTCACCTCAGTTGGCTCTTCCTTGTTTACTCCTTGGCATAGCCAGTGGTCTCTCTCTGTGGAATTCACCTTTCCAGAAATGGGGGAGTCACCGTTGACTCCTCTTTGTCTTTGTTCCCTGTCCCACCTCAAATTAATGTTGGTTCTTCAGGTTAAATCTTTTGCAAGTCCATTTCTTCACCCCTACGGCCTTTGGGACTTAGACGTCACCTTTTCTGGGGAGCCTTCTTTGACCCTCCAAAGCTGGGTTGGGGGTCTAGTTTGTGTATCCCCATAGCCTTCTGTGCTTTGTGTGTTACTGTGGTCTCTTGTTGTCCCCTTAGACAATGAGTGAGCTGTCTGAGGGCAGTGAGCATTTCTTACTTGCTTGGTCTCTTGGACACCATTGTCAGTGGATGTGTCATGTGCTCCCTCCCATCACACCTTTGCATGTCTTGCTTCCCCGGCCTGGAATTCTCTTTCTCTCTTACTTGCTTATTTGACTCCTATAAATTCTTCATTAGAATTTAATAGATCCAGAGTTAGCTCTCTAGCCCTCTGCTGTGTTCCCATGATGTCCCTCTGTGTCTTGCCCATTGCACTTGACTATATGGTGTTTCCCCAAGAATAAGACCTACCCGAAAAATAAGCCCTAGCAGGATTTCTATGCGTTTGTTAAATATAAGCCCTACCCTGATAATAAGACCTAGTGATGGGCATGGCTATGCAACATATTTGCATAGCCACACCATGCATTTTGGCATGGAGAGGAAGACATGCCTTGAAAATAAGCCCTAGTGTGTCTTCTTGAGAAAAAATAAATATAAGGGTGGCGCCTGTGGCTCAAAGGAGTAGGGTGCCAGCCCCATATGCTGGAGGTGGTGGGTTCAAATGCAGCCCTAGCCAAAAACTGCAAAAAAAAAAAAAAAAATAGATAAAATAAATATAAGACGGTGTCTTATTTTCAGGGGAACATGGTAGTATGTGGTAATGGTTGGTTTTCATTTTCCTCCCCAACTTGAAGGCAGAGACTTTCACCTACATAATCCTTGTTACACAGGAATTGCTGAGTTAATTTTTCTTCAATGAATAGATGGAACATTGAGTAGATGGATGAATGAGCAGATGGAGGGAAGAATGATTAGCTTATAATGTGACATGAATGTGAATTACCTAATGAGAACAAATCAGAGCAAGAATATCTAAACTAAATAGCATGCACTCTTTTAAATTTGCATTCAAATCATAAAGATGTCCCTGTTACTAATATGATATTATTTATAATCATTTACTTTTAGATGTTTTTCTAATATGAATAATTGTCATAATTTTTATTTGTGATTCTTGCTGTATGGTTTTTCTTTTGAAGCCTTCCTAGGCATTTGGGTATTTTAGAGTAAGGGATGGTTAGGAGACATGCCTCTTTCATGTTCTCACTCCTGTTGATTCCTGAGATGTGTGGAAGTCAGACCTGTCCCATTGCATTTTCCCCGACTCCAGGGAGTGCTGACAATGTGGTTCCAAGACCAGGTTTCAGCTGCAGGTTGAGCAGCAGGTTGTGTCTTCACTTTCTCTTCTGTTCATTACCAGTGAGGGTTTGTCTGTCTCTTTCAGGTCAGTCTAGAGCATGAGGAGCAGAAACTGGAGCTTAAGCGCCAGCTGACAGAGCTACAGCTGTCCCTGCAGGAGCGGGAGTCGCAACTGACAGCCCTGCAGGCTGCTCGGGCGGCCCTGGAGAGCCAGCTTCGCCAGGCAAAGACAGAGCTGGAGGAGACAACAGCAGAAGCTGAAGAGGAGATCCAGGCACTCACGGTAGGTCTGGGGAGCAGTGCTTACAGGTTGCTGAAGGCCTTGGTTAGGAGGGTTGTGGCACTGAGTCTATTGCTCATTCTTAGGATTTCCAAGGGAGCTGGGCATGGTGGCTCATGCCTGTAGTCCCAGTACTTTGGGAAATTGTGGTGGGAGGATCTCCTGAGTTCAGGAGTTTGAGAATAGCCTGGGCAAACAATCAATCAACAGAGATATCTAAGGGCAGAAAATTGGCTTTTATAGGCTTATTTGTCATTGGAATAAGTATACTAGCATGACTGTATATGACTGGTAATATTTTAGCTTTCTTTAATATCTTGAGAAGTTTCTCCTTTGTTTATATATCTTCTAGATTCTGTCTCAGAAAAAAATCATTATTTTAAATTTCAGGGCAGCACTTGTAGCTCAGTAGGTAGAGTGCTGGCCACGAACACCGAGCCTGGTGGGTTTGAACCTAGCCTGGGCCAGCTAAGACAACAATGACAATTGCAACAACAACAAAAATAGCTGGGCATTATGGTGGATGCCTATAGTCTCAGCTACTTGGGAGGCTGAAGCAAGAGAATTGCTTAGGCCTCAGAGTTTGAGGTTGCTATGAGCTGTGATGCCATGGCACTCTACCCAGGGTCACATATATATATATACGTGTGTGTGTGTATATATATATATATTTTTTTTTTTTTTTTTAAATTTCAGTTTCAGCTAAAGTTTATTTACCTGGTTCTTCTACTTTAGTTTATAATAATTATTAAAATAATAATAATCCTACATCTTCCAGTAGTCTTTTCTTATCTTTTGTTACTTATGTCACCTTTTTCTAAGCTGTAGATTCTGTTTCCTGTCTTTTGTATGCATCTTCTGTGATCTGGATGGGAAAGATTCTACTGAATGAAAGATTCTTTCTTTAATAGGGACTTGACTTCCCTTCTCTTACATAGCTTGAGAATATTCTCAGGAGGCAGAGCTTGAAGGGTTCCGGGGGTCACTGGATTTAAACCTAAGTTCTTGCTAGAAGCCTGAGAATGGAATTTTGGTGGGGGGCATTTTTCCACAGCTGATCATTTTCAAAGGAATGGATCCAGGTTAACAAAACTCACAAGAATCTTACATATAAAATGCCAGTTTATCAACTTGGAGGGAGAAATGCAACTGCTAAGTTGACTATGGCACTGGATGGCCAATCTTTTTTTTTTTTTTCCCCCAATTCAGGGAAGTGTGCATAGAAAATCCCATTACTCTTGGAAAGCTCCTTGGTGGACTTTGACTCTGAACATAGAAAACTGAACAAGCTTTAATGGATAGTGTCAGCCAGGCACATACATTTCTCATGGTAACATACTGTGCCTGCCAAGCAGACTGCACACTCATGCCTTCTGGTCAGGGTGCCCTCTCCTGTGGGCTGGGCACAATACAGCTGATTTGGATTAGTGGTGTTTTTTCGTAAGGTATCTAAATATGTGCCTTATTCATTCTGATTCAACTTGGATGCTGTCCCCATCTCCATCAGCAAACATCTCTAAACCTCTTGTAGAGTTACTTCTATAAATGACCACGTGCATTCATTGCTTATTATTTACCTTGCTTGAAAGTAATGCATATGTTTTTAATCTTGTTTCATTCTTAGAAGTTATTTCCCATTGTTGGGATTGAATATCCCATTATCTGAACCATTATGGGGTCAGTCACAGGCACAGCGGCCTCCATGATTCTAGGGGTAGAGAGTAACTCCTGTACGGAAAGAGTTGTGCAGTCTAGATTTTCCAGGACTTACAACTAGTTAAACTTTGTTCCATCATCTCTAAGAGAACACTCATTAAATGACCCAGTATTTGATTTAGGAAAAAATAATCATAATATCTCTTTGTTTATACTTTGCCTTGTATTATAGCGGACTAAACGCGTTTGGAAAACCATAAAACAGTAAAACAGGAAGAAAATAATAAAGAGAAAGCAAAGAGAAAATAAGTCTATAGAACAAAAAAATGGAGGTAGGAATTAAATTTGTATATAAGAGTTCATGCCAAGAAGGCGTCTTGGTTTGCTGGAGGTGGGTGAAGAGTGAGACAGACAGATAGCATTTCTTAGCTCCTAAAGGGAGACACTTAAGTTTCAACCCCTATTATATTTAATACATTGTATATTAATATATTTTCTCCCTGTATGAATACCTAAGCTCTGAAAGAAAGTGAACATCAGTAATTTAATCCGTATTTAATGAGCCTTTGCTGTGTGCCCAATGCTGTGTCTTTAGCCTTTTCTCCCTAGGGGATTGCCCTGTAATCCCTGAAATTCATTTATTTCAGAGTAGCTGGGAAGGACACATTTATCTTACTGCTCTGTTGGAAATGAGAGAGAGAGGTGGCCGTGTATCTTATCCTGCCTTGTTTGGAGGGAAGAGGGTATAAAACAGAGCATGTATCACCACTCTTCATCTGTGGGGAAATTAGTCCTTTAAATCCTGTCTTGCTGCTGGTTGGAGTGTGCTGTGTCTAATGGCTGTAGGAAGCCTAGCCCAGCAGCAAGTCACGACTTAATTTAGTTAGATGAGATCACTGCCACAAAGCATCTTCTTTAAAAAAATATAAAGAAACAAATCTACTTAGGTCTAGAAACTAGCACTCCATTGCCCCTGCAGATGAAGATGACATGGAAAATAGAGCTTGCTCAGATGACGGCAGAAGTGCCTTCCATCAGTCAAACAGTGGGGTATAAACCCCATCCTGGGGAAACCCAAACTCCATATAAGTTTGCTTCAGTTTAGTTTGGAGGCTGTGGGCTTTGTTTTTTCTCCTCCTGTTTTCTAGATTGTGCCCTATAACTTAGGTTATGGAGAGCCTGTGCTTGTTACTTGAACTGCTTGGTTTAATTTGTTCTGAAGAATGTATTTTCCAAGAAAAAAGAGAAAATGGTCACAAATGCAATACTTTCTGAGTTTCTCATTGTGCAAGGCTGAAGTTCAGACCCTGTGCAAGTGTCAGTCAAATTAAATCAACTGGATCTAAAATAATCTCCTAGAAGACTTGTGAGCTTCATAGCAGACTGTTGTATCAATACAAAGGAATAGTCAAATAGGCTATCGTTGCTTAATTTTAAGAGGCAGCCATCTCCTAGTCTGGGAAGGGAACGGTTACCTTGTTTGGCCTCTGCCCCTGGGCCAAATTAGATGGAGCTCTCTTAAATTGAAGCTGTCCATGGAAGGAGCTTGGCTGGCAGCTGGGAGGCCATCATTGTCCTTGCTATTGCTTCCCCCCCTCCACTCTCACTGTATCCATCGAACTATAGCTTTGCATCGAAATTGTCTGGCCACTATAAGCTGAGATTGAATCAAGACAGAGACCAACAGGAACGTCAAACTTAAAACAGAAAAATGCTTTTAAGATCCTTTGGTACTTACTGGTGGAACAAAAAATGTTCTGCCTGGGTTTGATGATTAAGACTCTAAGTGCTTTTGCTTAAGGAAGAGAATTGGAGTCCTCACATTTCATAGCACATGGGCGTGTGATGTGGTGTCAGCATAACTGAATAGGTTCACCTGGTAGAGCTGTGTTCTATGCCCTATGTACACCAGCAAGGCCTCACACATTTTGTATTCCTGTCCTGTGTTCTTTTACTGATTTGGTCAAATGACTAATGTTGAATAATCAGAAGTTAAAAGCTAGAGACACTAATGCAGGGAATCTTCCTGTGTGGCATGATTATGAGATCCCAAAGTCATCCTCTTTGATTTGGTAAAATCATTAGTCAATGCACGCTCTTATTCTTGCATATAAATATCAAACCTGTATTTAATTAATTACTAAGCCATCAGCATGATAGCAAGATGTGAAATCAGGGCATGTAAGGTGACATTCTTGGTTGGTGTCTGCCTTCACCAGGAAAGGGATGGGTTCACAGAAGCCTAAGTGTTCTAGAATCCTGACCATGGATCCCAGAACGTATTCAGACATTTAAATACTGGTTTCCTTTTTTCAGTTGTGTAGGTATTTCCTCGCAATTAAGACTGTATTATAATTTTCTTTCTTCTTGTAACTCCTTGAAAATTAATGAAGGCATAAATACTCCCCAAAGAGAGTGTGTGTCTGGTCTTCAGGCCAGGCTGGGTGCAGCCTGCCTATTCTACCTTGTTGCCATCCAGCTTCTAGTCAGTGATTCTCAAGGTGGATCTATAGGACCCCTTGGTGTTCCTAGGGTCAGTCTGTTTTCATAATCATACTAAGATATCATTTGGTGATTTTCACTGTGTTAATATTTGCACTGATGGTGCAAAAGCAATGTTATTGTTATTTTAAGAAAAAAATTAAGGAAAATCTCCATTTTGATTTCTAATGTGGTAAATGTAGGTAGCTATAATTCAATTTTTTTTTTTTTTTTGCAGTTTTTTTTGGCTGAGGCCGGGTTTAAACCTGCCACCTCTGGTATATGGGGCCCTATACTTTGAGCCACAGGTGCCACCCTTTTATTTATTTATTTTTTTCTGAGATAGAGTCTCAATCCAGCTGACAGCAATCTCTTAATTCCTGGGCTCCTGCAATCTTCTTTCCTCAGCCTCCTGAGTAGCTGGAACTACAGATGCCTATCACAACCAGCTAATTTTTCTATTTTTAGTTGAGATGGGGGTCTTGCTCTTGCTTAGGCTGCTCTCGAACTCGTGAACTCAAGCAATCCACCCATCTTGGCCTATGACAGTGCTAGGATTATAGGTGTGAGCTTTTTTTTTTTTTTTTTTTTTTTTAAAGAAAAGATTTGCTGGCTCAGTGCCCATAGCACAGTGGTTATGGCACAAGTCACGCACACCAACGCTGAAGGGTTTGAAACTGGCCTGGGCCAGCTAAATAACAATGACAATTATAATAAGAACAACAAAATAGCTGGGTGTTGTAATGGGTGCCTGTAGTCCCAGCTACTTGGGAGGCTGAGGCAAGAGAATCGCTTAAGCCCAAAAGTTGGAGGTTGCTATTAGCTGTGACACCATGGTACTCTAGGGAGGGTAACGCAGTAAGACTGTCTCAAAAAAAAAAAAAAAAAAAAAAAGGAAAGAAAAGAAAAAAGATTCTCTGACCCCTGACTTAGGGTTGATTAACATAGGGACCTTATTCTTCCTCTGGGAAGAATCCTTGCCTTTTGTCCTTACAGTAGAGGGGGTTGGGCAGTCCTTGAGGCCAGGCTGCTGCTTGTCATGGATGAGATTTCAACGGTAATGCAGATAGCCACACTTCTACTTTGGGTAATTAGTATTCTTACCCTATCACATGAATAAATCTCTCATTGTTGTGGGATAAAAAGCAGATTGAGTTTTAGGGGGAAAAAAAGATCTATTAAATTAGTCCATATAGGAAGTTGGTTCTAAACAGTAAGTTTTTAGTTATGAATCTGGCTGTGAGTCTGTCTATGCAACTCTTTTTGTTTTGTTTTACCATTTTTCCAGTGCTTTTCATTCTTTTGTGTAGACACCAATTTTTGGTTGGCATTTTCCTTCTGCCTGGAGGACTTCTTCTAACATTTTTTTAAGTGCAGATCTGTTGGTGACAAATTCCTTCTGCTTTTGTATTTGTGAAAAAGTTTTTATTTTACCTTCATCTTTGAAAGATATTTTTGCTGGGTATAGAATTCTAGGTTGGTAGGTCCCCGCCCCTTTCAGGACTTTAAAGGTATTGCTGCATTGTTTTCTAGCTTCTCTTCTACACTCCGCACACTCTTGGGAGAAAAGAAACTTGTCGTCTTTCTTATCTTTGTTTTCCTTAAAGTAATGTGTCTTTTCCTCTGACTGGTTTTAAGATTTCATTTTAATTTTTGGTTTTAAGCAGTTGGATTATGATGTGCTTTATGTTAATTTTCTTCATGTTTTTGTGTTTGGGGTTTATTGAGCTGTTTACATCTTTGGGTTTATGGCTTTCATCAACTTTTGAAAATTTGTGACCATTATTTCTTTTGTTGTTGTTGTTGTTGCAGTTTGTCTGGGGCCGGGTTTGAACCTGCCACCTTCAGTATATGGGGCTGGCACCCTCCTCACTGAGCCACAGGTGCCACCCCTTATCCCTGTACTCCCTTGGGGACTCTAATTATGTACCACATTTCATTAATCCTCTCATGAATTGATGGGTACTTCTGTTGATTATTCCACATTTTTACAGTTGTGAATTGTGCTACAGTAAACTTTTGAGGGCAGGTGTCTTTTTGATGAAAAGTTTTTCTTTTTCATGGGGTAAATACCCAATAGTAGGATTGCTGGATTAAATGGTAGGTCTACCATTAGTTCTTTGAGGAATTTCCATACTGTTTTTCTATAAAGGTTGTACTAATTTACAGTCCCCAGAACAGTGCATGAACATTCTTTTCACTCACTCTGCATCTATACCATCTATTATTTTTGGGCTTTTTTACAAAGAGCTGTTCTAACTGGGGTAAGGTGATATTGTTGTGGTATTAATTTGCATTTTCCTAATGATTAGTGATACTGAGTATTTTTTTGTCTGTTTATTGGCTATTTATCTATCTTCTTTTGAGAAGCTTCTGTTCATGTCTTTTGCCTACCTTTTTTCCTTTTCTTTTCTTTTTTGGGAAACATCAGCTTAGCTCATAGCACCCTCAACTCCTGGTTCAAGTGATTCTTCTGCCTTAGTCTCCGAGTATATGGGAGTATAGGCACTTGCCACAATATCCTGCTAATTTTTCTATTTTTAATAGAGGCAGGGGTCTTGCTCTTGCTCAGGCTGGTCTTGAACTTCTGAGCTCAAGCAATCCTCTCACCTTGGACCCTGAGAGAACTAGCATTACAGGAGTGAGCTACTACTGCACTTGGCCTCTTTTGCCCACTTTTTAATAGAGTCATTTAAATGTTTTTTTCTTGCTGATTTCCTTGAGTTCTTTGTAAGTTCTGGAGATTGGCTCTTTATTGGATGTGTCTCTTACAGATATTTTCACTCATTCTATAGGTTGTCTTTTTGCTCTGTTTCCCATCCAAGTACTAACCAGGCACAACCCTGCTTAGCTTCTGAGATCAGATGAAATCAGGTGTGGTCAGGGTTTTATGGCCATAGACGGCTTCTGTTGATTGTTTCCTTACCTGTGCAGAAGATTTTCAGTTTAATCAAATCCCTTTTATTAAATTTTATTGTTGTCACGATTGCCATTGGGGTCTGAGTCATAAATTCTTTGCCTAGGTCAGTATCTAGAAGAGTTTTTCCTACATTTTCCTCTAGAATTCTTATAGTTTTATGCCTTAGATTTAGGTCTTTTATCCATCTTGAATTAATTTTCGTGAGTGGCGAGAGGTAGGAGTTCTGTTTTGTTCAACTGCATGTGGCTATCCAATTTTCTCAACACCATTTATTGAATAAGGCTTTTCCCCCCTATTATGCTTTGTTGATGGTCAGGTGGTTATAGGTAGATGGTTTTATATCTGAGTTCTCTGTTCTGTTCCATTGGTCTATGTCTCTATGTTATGCTGTTTTGGTTATTATAGCCTTGTAGTATAGTTTGAAGTCTGGTAATGTGATGCCTCCAGGTTTGTTCTTTCTTTTTTACTCATCAAATGTACCAAATCCTTTCCTGCCTCTTTGCAAATACTTTTCCTTCTGCATGACCAACTCCTCAACATCCTATAGGTTTTAGCTTAAATGTTACCTCCTCAGAGAAACCCTCCTTGATCACCCCATCTAAGTAAGTTCTTATTTACCTCCCCTTTCATTCCTTTTCACTGGTTTTTGCTTGCTTCCTTATAGCATTGTGTCTGTCTGTAATCATGCACTCACTTATTTCTTACCTTCTCTCACCAGAATGAGGATGTAGGACATAGGTCGTGGATGCCTGTATCCTTATATATAGTGCCAGGCATGTAGTATGCACTCAAAAAAATCCTTGTCATCTAGATGAATGCTGCTGTTTTAAGGCAGCTTTTCCTCAGAAAAAGCCTATATATTTACTTCAAGGGCAATGTAGGGCTTTCTAAATTCAGTAGCTTTTGATTAAAAAACAACACAAACACACAGAAAGTTCCTCCTTTGTCCTGACTTTTGTCCTGTGTGTGTGTGTTTGTGTTTCTCAGGAAGTAGGCTGCAAAGAAGCCATTCGGAAGGATGAGGGAAAGTTATTTTTTTAGAATGGAGAGTAAGACAAATGAAGAAGAGTAAAACCATCCTTTATTGCTTTTCTCCCTTTTTCTTTCAGTAGTTCCTAGGCAATGAATATGAATGTTAAAAACATCTGTACAGGTGTGCATGTGTGGTGTAAATAGGTAATTGTTTTCAACAGAGCTTTGTGTATTCCTTATTTCTGTATGTGTGTATGTAGTTTATTTCTAATGTTGGGGGTGACTTGATTAATTAGTTCTTTAGAAAGTAGACGCTGGCGCTGTCACAACAGTATTTGTGGCTTCCCAGGCAAATTGCTCTTCTCTATATTCGACCCATAGCATGTAGAATTGTACTCTGTCCTATGAAAAATTTATAATCAACTTCTTACCTTTTAGGCACATAGAGATGAAATCCAGCGCAAATTTGATGCCCTTCGTAACAGCTGTACTGTGAGTATTCATTAACCAAAATTAATTACAATAACATGGAACTAAAACAGACAAGGGAAGGGGAGTCTCTCTTTATAATATTGGTGACCAATACTTGATACTAACTTGCAGGTTGAAGCAGAGAATGAGATCAAGCTTATTTGGAGTTTTGAGCCAGGTTAGGGGAGTTCGTCCAGTTTTAAAAAATTAAAACCATCCTTTGTATTCAGGGGAGGAAGATAGTTGGAATGGTCAAAATAATTCTCACGGTGAACCGCTAATAGGTTTTGGTAGCTAGAGTGAAAATCCCAAGGGAGCTCCCTACTTTCCCCCAGTGTGGACGGTTCTGTGGGCAGCTGGGGCTAGAGACTGTCCAAATGCTCGGGACCGTTGTATCTGTGATGCTTCTCCAATCTGCTGCTTCTATAGAGAGGAAGGACAAACTAGTTCTTCTGGGGAACCTAGAAATTTTAACTTCCTAACAGGCAGAATCTGGCTTCATAACATGCAAGTTTAAAAATGTAGGACTTTTTGGGAGATGTTATTTATATGGAGACAAGTAAATTCTACGAGCAGATAAGCATCATTCATAGGTTATATAATAGAGGAGTGTCATTGGGAACTCAAAGTCTATTTTTGATGATAACGAAGTACTGAAATAGGCCCCTTTCAGAAGATGGGATGTTATCCTTATTCATGTTTCATCTTTTTTCTTTGGTCTTTGCTTTCTTAGTCTTCAGTGATCTTGTCCTTGTTTATATTATTTGCATCTGTGAATTTCAGAAGCACTTCCCTAAACACATATAGTAGACCACCCAAGGGACTATAACAAACTGGTCAACATAGGAAGGTAGTCAACATAAGGAATTAGGCCTCCTGTACTGATATATGTACATGTGGTGCATGTCCGGTTCCTGAAAATTAGATCAACTTGAGGTGGACAGCATAGGGAGGTGGTCAACTCTGGAGGTGCTATTGTACATCTTTTATTTTCTGATCTCTTTATTTCCTCTTTAGCTACTATAAAATGAGTATTTTTAGTATTTCCTAACAGTATTTTTTAATCTTAATTTAGGTATAAAGTGTAGTAATCTTAAGTGTATGGGTTAATGGCATTTTTACATGTGTAGACAGCTGTGTGACCACGATAAAATCAAGATGCAGAACATTTTCAGCCACAAGAAGGTTCCCTCCTATCCTTTTCTGGTCAGAATCCTTTGTCTAATGGGTAACCCCTGTGCTGACCTTTGACACCATAGATTAGTTTTGCCTGTTATTGAACTTCATATAAGAGGAATCATAAAGGATGTGCTTTTGGGGGCATAGCTCCCCCCCCCCACTTAAATCGTCTATCAGGTCCCTCCATATTGTCACATCTGTCAATAGTTTCTTCTTTTTCATTACCATGTGGTGTCATTTGTTTGTCCACTCTCCTTGTTGGGGGATATGTGGATTGTTTCCGTGATGAACAAAGTTGTTAGGAAACATTCCTGTGCAAATCCTTTGGTGGCCAGAGCGCTTATTTCTGGTGGGAGCCTGGAATTGCTAGGTCGTGAGATGTGCCTCTGTGTGGCTCTGGTAGGGATCTGGCAGACTGATTTTTGGTCTGTGTTTCCTAATGTGATGGTTGGATCGGAATGGGCCTGCCTTGAAATGTCTGTTGATTTCTTCCCTTTCTCTTCTCTTCCTTGAGGAGTTGGTGGATTATATTCTGGTACTGTTCTACCCTAATATGGGGGTATAATTAGTGTACTATACCTGATAAGTTTTAAATGTATATATCTGTGAAGCCAGCAAGACAATCAAAATAATGGATTTTATTATTATTTTGAATAATACAGTTATCCAAATTTTATTTTTGCAGGATAAAAATAAAATTTTTATTTTATCTGTCACCTCCCAAAATTTCTTGTATTCCTTTGTATCCAATCCATTCTGCCTTATATTTTTAAAATTGGGAGTTTAGTTTTAATGGACTCTGCCAATATGTAGAATGAATTTGGTTACATTCTTATATAACTTTTATATTCTCCAAATTTGCATTTTCTGGAACAGTGACTGCTAATTCTTGCTTAACTTACTTTTCACCAGCTTCCGTGGAGAAACCCTCAGGGGGTCTTTCCAAATGTGTGTATGGGAACCCCAGGGAGTGACCCCTGCCTTCATTTCAGCCAGAGCAGCTGGGTAGCTTAGTGTGGTCCAAGCCAGGGGCTCTGGAGTCATGTAGACTGAGCTCAGACTATAAATTGGTCTCTTAGTAATCTATATGATATTATCCTCCTGAACCTCTATTTCTTTGTAAAATGGAGATAGCATTGTACATCGTCAGTTCATACACCTTTAAGTGGATGGTGCATAATTAATAGCTGCTCTTTGGGGGCTGGGTGAGGAACAAAAAATAGCTGCTTAGTTCTAATACACCATACACTTCAAATTTCAGAAGCAGTAAAACTTAGGAAACAGTGAGTCATAGAATTTGGTAATACCTCTCTCATAGAATGCCTGAGAGAATTAAATGAGAGGATGTGTGCCAAAGGCTCACACAGGGCCTGGCCCATAGAAAGTGCCAGACAACATTGGATACTGTTATTATTTTATTCTATGGGGTTTATAATATAATCTTTTGTTTGGAAAATGGCCCTATTAACTTTAAAAAATTTGAAAAACATTGTTTTAGAGTAGCATTTGGACATACCACGAGGTCTTAAGTATCCTTTTGAAAGTTCAAGGCTGATTTGAAGACACTGCAGAAAAATGTGGTATTTTTGGTGCTGTCCAAGATGGTTTCTGCTGGGAAATGTCTTCTTTGTCACTGCTAGGAAGTCTCCCGATAACTCAGTTGATAGGAGCTCCCAGTTAATAGCTTCCCAAAACTTCATGAATAGCAAGATTTTCAAGCTCAGACCATTTCTTTAGTTTGAAGACATTTAAAAACAGGATTTGATTCAATCTGGCACCTAAAACCCTACCTAAGTCTGTTTGAGAGGGGAGTTGGTGGGCAAACATATGACACAGTTTTAATTATGAATCAATCTGTCAGCTATAAGATTAAAAATAAATAATATGCAAATAGCTGCCTTCAGAAAAGAAAAGAACTAGGCATTAAAATAGGACTCAGTCCTGTGTCTTTTTAGCCTGTTGCTCACTATCTGACTGGTTTCTTCACCCCTAATGTGTCATTGGACGTTTGGTGACTTTGCTCTACTGGTTTCCTAGTTAGATGCGAGAGGTTAGTGTCTACTTTTTGGAACTACACGGATTGCATGGATACCCTTGAAAAGCATCCAATAACCCAAACAGAGTTCTTTTTCTTTTTGACACTGAGAACAGATTTTTTTTTTTTTAATATCCTCTGTTTCCAGAATTGCATCTAGGCCCTCTTATCTGTAAAAGCAGCATAGAAGAAGACTCTACTATCTACTAGCCCCTGCATTATGACACTATTTCCCCCATCTTTCTTGACTGCTAAAATGGAATTAGCCTTTCAGTTTTTTTTTTTTTTTTTGCACTCTTATCTTTGGGGTTAAAGGTTAACAGGCTCATAGTTAAATAGATCATTTGCCCTTGATAGAAAGAGAGTATACCCATTGCCAGAAAGTAGGTATAGAAATTTTCCTTGTTTATTACCTGGTTTAAAATCAAGAAGGGTTTTTCTGAATGGTCAATATATCTTACTTAATCGTTTTAGTTTTCAAGGATTGGAAAGAAAATTTGAATAAACATTTCTATCCCTATTTGGTGGGGGGGGGGGCAGCGCAGTATAGGAGGTAAAGAGTGTAGACTCTTGAGTTTTGGTGCTGGATCCAAGTTTTGGCTTTTCTTAGCAGAGAAGTTGGGCAAGTTACTTAGCATGTCTTTTGCCACAATTTCCCCATCTGTAAAATGGATATAAAATGATGTCTACTTCAAAGGAAAGCATGAAGATTGCCCATTATTATAGATCTTTAAAAACCATTAAGTGACCTAAGTCAACTTAATATCTATAAGGAGTGTGTGTCTAATGCTTAACATCATAACTCCAGCAATGTGAAATAGGGCCATAAGCTAAACACGTTATGGCTTGGGCTGAAGGAATATATGTATAAAATCTCCAAATCAATTTTAATGCTTTAAATCTTGGCATGAATGCTTCACACAAACACATAATCCTTCTCTTGTCAAGTGGGCAAAATAGAGATGATGACCAAATAATAGAACTAGCAATCACAAAGTGGAGATGGAAACCTGAGACCCCTTGAAAACTGGATAACAAGTGGGAAATAGAAGGACCCTTAGTTCAGTTGGCCCATCTCAGTTGAAGTGAGGTAATGACCTTGACACCTCATTGACTTTTTTCAAGTGTTTCTTCTTTAGCACTTTGTAATCTAATTTGGGGAAAAAGAAGAAAGAAGAGGAGAAGAAGTGGGCTTATAATAAGTTGCATTCCCCCCCTCATAAATCAAAGAAAGTGGGTATCCATTCAGATATACTTTTGAATGGCAAGTAAATTATTTTGGCAGTGTATATACTGTATATTCTCATGGGAATAGGTTTTCTAGATCCTGTTTATATCCCAAGGGGCTTTAAAAATGAAGCATTAGGCTCGGCGCCTATAGCTCAACCGGCTAAGGCGCCAGCCACGTACACCTAAGATGGCGGGTTCGAATCCCCAGCCTGGACCCGCCAAACAACAATGACGGCTGCAACCAAAAAATAGCCGGGCATTGTGGCAGGCGCCTGTGGTCCCAGGTACTTGGGAGGCAGAGGCAAGAGACTCGCTTGAACCCAGGAGTTGGAGATTGCTGTGAGCTGTAATGCCATGGCACTCTACCCAGGGGGACAGCTTGAGGCTCTGTCTCAAAAAAAAGAAAAAAAAATGAAGCATTATAGTGCTTTTACTTTTTATTCCTTCTATTTTACATGTTCTATTAAGGCCAAATAATATGCAAGAAAATTTAAAGAAATGAAAACAAGGTAAATACATTATTTGTTTCCTGTCATACATAAAGAAACCAACCCAGTTAGAGTTCAAGGTGGCTTATTTGCAGTTCCAGAATCTATTTTATAGCCTGTCTTCAGGCCAGTTTACTTCAGTCTCTTTTTGCTCTGTGAAGAATATAGGAGGAAGCACAGTAGTTAAATGGAGACATTTATATTCTAGGATGAAAAGTATCTTAAGCAATGGGTTTACTACAGATAGGAAAGACCAGTGGAACTAGTGAGCATTGTTGATTTGTTTTTTTGTTTAGAAGATTTAACCATGTCATAGGAAGGCTGATACAGGGAACCTACAAGGCATAACCGCCAGCTAGAAATGACAAAGGTACAGTTTCTCCTTATTTTTCCCCCAATAAAGAAGATGTCTTAGCTAAGCATCTGACCAGATAACTTTTATTCCCTGTCTTATAGTCGACAGCATACATTGGACTAGTAAAGTAGGAATTATTGTAGCTTTTGACATTAAAGAGGAAATTATTCTGGGAGGTCCAGGAGGGTGGATTGCCTGAGCTCACCGGTTCAAGACTGGCCTGAGCAGGGCGAGACCCTGCCTCTAAAAATAGCTGGGTGTTGTGGCAGGTGCCTGTATTCCCAGCTACTCAGGAGGCTGAGGCAAGAGAATCACTTGAGCCTAAGAGTCTGAGGTGGTTGTGAGCTGTGATGCTATGGCATTCTACCAGGGGCAACAAAATGAGTCTCAAAAAAGAAAAAAAAAAAGAAATTACTAGACCACTAGACCATTACATTAAAAGATTATCAGCTCAGTTAACAAAATGAAAAGTTGGATTTCCTAAGCCACATTGAGCAAATGTGTACTTAATTGATGCTCTTAATTCTGTGTGCTTGGGAAGATTTTTTTAAAATTGATAATCAAAGGGGCTTAAAATAGGGAATTAGTCATGAAAACAATGGCAACATTTCATAAACTAATTCTACTTGAGGTCTGAAAATTGGAAACAGTTAATAACCATAGGCTTCAAGGCATTTCTTTCTAATTTTTTTCTTTTTGTTATGTAAAATTTAATTTACTGCTTCTGTGCCTTAGTCCAACTATTATTAGAAAATTGCCCTTAAATATTATATATAAGAGCTCTCTGCAAGTACTAATACTAAATCTCAACAAAGAGACTAGGAAAGCTAAATGCTCTGAAATTGAAGTCATCTTGCCATTGAGCAGGGAAATAATTTAGGAAAACCAGATTAAATCTCTCTCAATAAAATGGCAATTCATATGGCTTTCCATTTTCTGATAGCTAACTGTATAGTAAAATCCATTAAAGTGATGCTATTGTACAGTATTGTATTTTAGGATTATTCTGAGCTTCCCTTAAGTTTTTTTCCTTTGTTGCATGAAATTAAATTTAGTGCCTGTGATATTATTAAAATAACTCTTAGTGTCCTTCCCTGTCAGTCTTTCTTGAGAAGTACTTCATTTTGCTTTCTGAAACTATGGCCATCACCAATGACAATGTCTTAGATAGATAGTGTCGTGGGTGTTTTTAGCTTAAGTAGATGCCTGTGATACCAGACTATTCTTCCTCTTCCTTTAATTTGCATTTTTTACATTATCTTATCGTCCATTAACTCACTGTCATTCAAAGTTGCCCCTTCCATATAGAAGTCACTTTTCATTAATTTGCTTTTGGATATGTTTCCCAAATGTATCCTGAGTAGGGCGAGACTGAGCCTTTTCCTACCACCACTTGTGAATGTGAGGGTTGAGTGAGTGAGCATGGAAGCTTAGATTTGGCTCTCAAGGTGAGCATGTGAGCTTATGCTGATCGCAAATGTCATGTAGGTTCAAAAATCGGTAGCGCTAGAAGCAATTTTTCATTTATACTGAATTTTCTTGGTGTGTAACCAGCCTCCTTTCCTCTTTTAGGTGATCACAGACCTGGAGGAGCAGCTAAACCAACTGACTGAGGACAATGCTGAACTCAACAACCAAAACTTCTACCTGTCCAAACAACTTGATGAAGCTTCTGGCGCCAACGATGAGATAGTACAACTGCGGAGTGAAGTAGACCACCTTCGCCGTGAGATCACAGAGAGGGAGATGCAGCTCACCAGCCAGAAGCAAGTAAGGACAGTAAGCAAGGTCATGAGGTCCTTGAGAAGGACTTTAGGAGGAAAGTCTTATGCCTCCTCCCAAGGGTTCCTCAGCCAGCAAACAGGCCCTTTTTATAATCATGTCTTATTTCCAAGGCTTGGAGGTTTTAAAAGTGGCTTTTTAAAGTGTGTAGTTCTAATAAATTTTGATTTAAAAAAACAGTAAAATCAAATGCTTTCAGAGACCAGTGTGAGCTGCTTGATTTTTAAGCTTGGTCGCCTCCCCCTGGCCTTGCTTTAATTTGACCTCTTATGAGGTGGTAGAAATGTCCCCTCTTCTATTCTCACCTGGTCCTCTCAGGCTGTAGAAGAAAAAAGCTAAACCATATTACAAACTGTAGATAGAAACTTGTATGTTTCTGAAATTAACTGGACAAAAGTATCCTTCAGGAAATTCTTGCTTAATACAAGGCACAACTCAGTGGTATTGATTTGCAGACCATGGAGGCTCTGAAGACCACTTGTACAATGCTGGAAGAACAGGTCATGGACTTGGAGGCCTTGAATGATGAACTGCTGGAAAAAGAACGGCAATGGGAAGCTTGGAGGAGCGTCCTTGGTGATGAGAAGTCCCAGTTTGAGTGTCGGGTTCGAGAGTTACAGAGGATGCTGGACACTGAGAAACAGAGCAGGTGGGCCCTTCTGTTTATGGAAAGCCCGTGACAGGTGACTGCAGCAGGATCTGCCTGAATTGTGAACCGGGTGGCCTGCAGAGACCAAGAAGTGTCCTGGGACACAAGACTTTCAGTGCTAAAACCAGGAGGCTCTTGGGCAAACCAGGCTGGGATAGTCATTTTATTTGTAAATATGGATAGTGCGAGTTGGATTTTGTGGCAGTGACTGGTGTCTTTTGACTCCATGCAAGAGGCCTGGGAGTTGGGGCAAATATCTCAGTGGGGTATTTTTTGCCAAACACTCCATCAGTTTTCTTAGTGTGACTGTGTAGCAAGACCATCACTATTTTAGGCCTGGTCATATGGCTTCCTTCAGCAACAGAGTTTCTCAGCCTTGGCACTGTTGACACTTTGGACTGAGCAGTTCTTTATCATTGGGGCCTACACTGTGTATTGTAGGATACTGAGCAGTATCCCTAGTCTCTACCCACTAGATTCCAGTAGCAATCCCATTCCCAAGTTGTGACAACCAAAATTGTCTCCAGACATTGTCTGCAATATCCCTTGGTAGGGGAGGAATTTCCCTTACTTGAGAACCACTGCTCTACAGGAATAGTTTAGTGGAGTTTTTTTGGTTTGTTTGTTTCTTGGTAGGAAATGGTAGTAAGTTAAGGCAGTAGCCTCCTGTTGCTTTCCCACTTTTGTTCCACAGTTCCCCTAGTACAAAATTCCCTTCTTGCCCCAGCCACGATATTGCAGGTGGTGAGCCTCATAGCTCTGGGGAGTGCTATTCAGATGGAGAACGTCAGACGACATCGTTGGTTATTGATTCAAAGAATTATTATTACAGTTTTATAGCTCATGGCAGGAAAATATTTGCTTCCAACAAAATTGGTGTGTTGTGGCGGCGCCTGTACCTTAGTCACAGTGGTTAGGGCAATGGCCACATACACCAAAGCTGGAGGGTTCAAACCCAGCCCAGGCCAGCTAAAACAACAATGACAACTGCAACAACAATAAAAAATAGCCGGGTGTTGTGGTGGTCACCTGTAGTCTCAGCTACTTGGGAGGCTGAGGCAAGAGAATTGCTTAAGCCCAAGACTTTGAGGTTGCTGTGAGCCGTGACGCCATAGCTCTCTACCCAGGGTGACAGCTTGAGACTCTGTCTCAAAAAAAAAAAAAAAAAATAAATTGGTGTGTTGTGACAGTTTGCAGATGGAAAAAAATGGTCTTGGAGAATGGGCACCTCTTCCTAGTCTGTACAAAGGCACTGTGTGGGCTAAAATTAGCCCCTTGACTTCCTGTCTGTATGATGGAGTTCTGTCCATCCTTCACGTCCTTGCTTATGTCACCTTTCTCTGAAAGAGCCTCCTATGAGTCTCCGAACTCCTTTGGCAAGATAAACTAAATGTAGAAATATTTATCACTTAATTAGGCTATATCACACCTATTTTGGTATCTATCACATTTGCTTGGCCACAGCAGATTCAATTAAATCTGTTGGGCGGGTTATCTACGCCAAGTTCATTTGAGCTAGAAAAGACTGTAGGCAGAAGATGAGAACCCTTCAGTTTCAAGGGAAATGGTCTTTTTGGGCATCTTCCCACCCAGGCTATTTGCTGAGGGAAAGGCTGATGTTTTAAGACTCCTGTTGCTGCTGAGAGGGCTGCTGCCCTCTCCCCTAGCCTCTTTATAAGCTCTGGCTGTTCTCACACAGACCCGTTCCCTCCCACTGTCAAGCCCAGCTCCTGTCCTGTTTTAGGGCCTTTCAGAGATAATTTTAGGGGTAGGACCTGGTTCAGTATCAAAAAGTACACAACCAGACATGGAAGGTATAATTATTAACTGTACTTAGGAAGAGTAACATTAGTTGACTTTCATTTCATGTCTGCTTTTAGGGCAATTGTGAAAGATTTTGGCTTTCTTTTCCCATTCTCCCCCCCCCCCCCCAGTTTGTTATTATGTGGGATAGTGAAATGAGTAAAATATAATTCTTAATCCTTGTCCTCAAGAGGATGAGAGTCTACCAAAGGAGATAAAATATGCAGTCAAGTATTTATCACCTAAAATAGAGAGTGAGGTGGGCTTCGGATATGAAACAGGGAGAAGTTACATCTGAGAGGAGAAGTAGAAAGGTTCTATGGAGGACACAGCATCTGAGTTTATCTTTGAAGCCTGAAAGTGATTTGAGTTTGCAGAGTAGGGAAGGAGAGTTTTGCCAGTGGAAGAGATTGTATAAGCCAACCTGTGGAATTAGGAAACATAGTATCTAAACGGAGGAAGGGAAGTAATTTTCTCAGTTTGCTTCTGTCTTTTTTATTTAGTGTTACTTATGAATACACTTTTCAGATTCAAGGTTCAGTTTCCTATTGAGCACCCAAATATTCATCTCCTTGCATATAATTTAAGGAGAGGAAATGTTTGCCCTAATGGGGTTCCCAGGGTCGTCTGCATACTGTGGCCCTTCAGTGGGGCCATGTTCCATTTCTGCTTCCGTGGAGGGCGTGATAGTCTTGACACATCCTTATTCAGCCCAGTTGCATTTGGAACTGCCTTTTCACTTTCAGCCTTTCTAAGTGAAGAACTTTACCTTTTAAAGGGTTTTCTTTTTAACTAAGATTTAACGTGAGTTAAATCTTTGCTTGGTAAGACATAATTTGCAACTAGGAATCAAGGTTGAACATCTATCTGACCAGTAACCTGTTCAGTTAAGATTAGGGACAGGCTTCCTTTTCCCAGGTGGGTGGTGGTGGGACATCTGAAAGCAGGCCTGTGTTTTTGTGGCAGGGCAAGAGCAGATCAGCGGATCACCGAGTCTCGGCAGGTGGTGGAACTGGCTGTGAAGGAACACAAGGCTGAGATTCTCGCCCTGCAGCAGGCTCTCAAAGAACAGAAGCTGAAAGCTGAGAGCCTCTCTGATAAGGTCAGCACCCATTCTGTATCCCTTTTAGGAAATCACTTCATTTCCTTGGTTTTAAAATTGTGTGCTTGATACTAATTCAAATGCAGTCTGTGGTAAACACATTTTATAAGTATCTGTGTACCCACTCTCTAAATGTCACATGGTTATGCTTCACTGTGAGACACCATTGTTGGGCAATAGCTTGGGTGGGTGTGGTGGGTATTGGGTTATCATGGTTGGACAGTGACTTTTTAACATCTACCTGTTTGGGGCTCTGAAGTCTGAATTTTGATCTGGGTGCACAACTCTTTATTTCCTGGCTTCTTTCAAGAAGGCTTTATGGGTTTCATGTTGAGTAACCTTGGAACGTACTTGATGGCAATGATGAATCCTCATTCCACTGCTGCAAAATTAGGCAGCTCAGCATTTCCATATTCCAGGTTCAGGGACATGATAAGGTCTGAGGACATAGTCGATTCCTCAGTATTTCACGCTGGAGATAACATGGGGTTCCAGCCATGTACCACTGCATATTATATTTATGAAGAGATATACCAGTGTTTTGGAGATTTTAGAAGAGATATGTAATAGATGCTTGAATGTTACAGATAACAGAAGTGAAGGTCAGAGAAATTTTATGTATGCCCACACACAGACTCATGTATACACATTCTTTTTCACACACACAAAGTAATAATCTAATTTTATGTTTTATAACTATGTTATTTCATGATTTTAAAAGTAATTATTTAGGGCATTGTATATTCATATTGTATATGAATAGGCAGTGTTCCCACTTTAGGCTGGAAAACCTCACCAGGTGCATGGGCATGCGCCTATAGTCCAGGCTACTAGGGAGGCTGAGGGGGACCATTGCTTGAGCCCAGGAGTTCTGGGCTGTAGTGTGGTCTGCACTAAGTTTGGCATCAGTATGGGGATTTCCTGGGAACAGGGGTCTACTGGGTTGCCTTAGGAGGTGCCAGTCAGCCCGGGTCGGAAATGGAGCAGATTAAAACCCCATGCTGGCCAGTAGTGGGATTGCACCTGTAAATATCCACTGCATTCCAGCATGGGCAACTTAGTGAGACCCCCATCTTATTAAAAAAAAAAAAAAAAGGAAAAAGAAAATAGAGAAACCACTGAAAAATAAGGGAAAAAATGACTAGTAACCCATTACTGTTGTTATATTGGTGAATTTATTTGCAGTCTCTTTGCTTGTGTTTATGTGAATGCACGTGCACACGCATACATTTTTATAAATTTAGGTTCTGTCTATATATACAGCCTTACATCTTTTTGTTTTCTTATAAAAGCATATAATTGGAGGCTTTTCCTGAAATTATTGAATATTTTTTGAACATGTAATGCTAAAAAAAAATCAATTGCATGGAAGTGTACCTAATTTAATCATTCTACTTGTATTAGAAATTTGGGCTTCTTCCAGTTTTTTGCCATATAAATAACACTAGGATGAACATGAATCTTTATGGGCATCTGTGATTATTTTCTTACCAGATATTTATAGGAACAGAATTATTGGATTCAAGGCTAACACTTTCCACTCAGGAACACTTCTGGGTTCCCTGAAATGGGTTACCATATTTTTGTAAAGCTTGAAGAAAATAAATGTGTTGTTTAGAGGTAATTGAATCCTTTATGTTTAACTTAAAATTTATGTTAAACTTTTTTAAAAAATGTACTGTTCTTAAGATATTTAATAAGAGTTCTTCCTATCCTTTAAAGCTGCAGGCATTCTAATAGCATTTTTTCTCGATCTTTTCTTAATCAAGATGAATTTCTCCTTTCCACCCCTCTCATCAAACTTACCATCTGACAAAGCAGTCATTATTTGTGTACATGTCTAGTTATCGGTGTAAGATCTTTGAGAGGGCTTAGCTGTCCTTTCATCTTGAAGGCTGTAATGCTGTGTAGGTAGTAAGCATTCAGCATGTGATTAATTAATTAAATTTATCCAAAGCGATGTCAGAGAAAGAGCAGCCATTGTCTTAGAACTTGTTATAGCTATATTTATGACCTGTCCTTAGAAGTAATTGCTGTCTTCACATAATAACCCATGGAAGATTTACCAATGACATGGACTTTTGTGTGTGTTCTTTTTAAAAAAAAAAAAAACTTGTAGAATTTGATTATTCTTCATATATGAAGATTTGTAGTGTTTATAAAAGTTGTTAGCATCTAACATTCCTACATGTAGCATCATGGCTAAATTTTCCAAATGTCTAGCTCAATGACCTGGAGAAGAAGCATGCCATGCTTGAAATGAATGCCCGAAGCTTGCAGCAGAAACTGGAGACTGAACGGGAGCTCAAACAAAGGCTTCTGGAAGAGGTGAGTGTGAAACACCTGGGACCAGGGGCAGGTGGAATTTCGAAAGTGAAAATTTGTCATGTTCAAGTGCCCAGACCCAAATTAGATATTTGAATTTTGAAACTGGAGTTTTCGTGGAAGAGAAGGGGGGTCACGTAGCACTTTCTTAAAGATATTTAACACATTAAAACAATGTGTCTCAAAGGCCAGAGAGTCTGCTGTCTTTTGTGTCCTCCTATCTGGTGCTTAATAGAGTGTAAAGTACATAGTCTGTGCCAAATAGAGCTTTATTAAATACATAAATGAATGAATGTTGAGTTAAATTGTTCTTTAGAGTTAACATCCTAAGTATATTAAGTTTTGGTCTGACAGGACATCTGTGCAAATTAGCTTCCTACACAGGATGGAGATTTGATCAGATTATGCTGAGTACCAAATTTCATGAAGACTTTTAAATAGTTAATTCATTTAAAACAAATGTGGCCTGCTTTTGAGACATGAGATGACAAGCTCTAACTGATCTCCTAAACCCATCCCTTAGGTTACTGTGGTACCTTTTCACAGACTCAGAAAATTGCTATTTAAATTGATGACTCCTTTCACTCCCAGCCACAGCCCTGCGTGTTGAATCACTAATGATTCTGCTTTGTTCATTAGAATTGACCTACAAGGACAAATGTACTTTACAGTGATATTTAATGAATGTTGGATTCCAAAGAGGATTCTGTTTTACCTGTAGTGAGCCTGTCAGTTCACTTAACCAGAATTCTATGTTCTGGTTAATTGAGGCTTTGTTATACAATACTTACAGCTCCGGAGGTGCTCTACTGATAGAAATGATATTGCCCTCCTATTAAATTTGAAAAGTATTGTAAAATTTTTGCAAATGAGTATGAAATATTTTATATAATGATAATTGAGAAAATACAGGTGGGAATTTGGGAATGTTCTGGGGATGGGTGGTGATGATGGTTGCACAATAATATGAATGTACTTAATGCTGCTGAACTATACACTTAAAAATGATTAAAATGGACCAGGTATGGTGGCTCATGCCTATAATCCTAGCACTTTGGGAGGCCAAGGTGGGAGGATTGCTTGAGGCCAGGAGTTTGAAACCAGCCTGAGCAACATAGCAAGACCCCATCAAATTAAAAAAAGTTAATCAGATGTTGTGGCACATACATGCCTGTTGTCACAGTACTTGGGCTATTGAGGGAAGAGGATCACTTGAGTCTAGGACTTTGAGGTTATAGTGAATTATGTTGATGCCATTGCACTCTAGCCCAGACTACAGAGTGAAACCCCATCTCAAAAAATAATAATTAAAATCATAAATTTTATGTATATTTTGTCCTAGTAAAATTATTTAAAAATTAGTACTAAATATATTATACACACACATGAAATTCACCCAATAGCCCTAAGAACGCTATCATAGAAATTTAAAATCTGCTTGGTGATCAGAGAATTATGGTCTTACGGTCTTTTATCAGGGATGAATAGGCAGTGTTCCCACTTTAGGCACATACTGGAAGCAGAAAGAACAGAAATAATCAATGCTCTTGCCTGTCCTATTTCCCTTTTGAGAGGGCGAGTTGGCCCTGACAGCTCAATACTTTGTCCAAGGTTACATGGTGAGTCAGTGACAACGCTAGGAATAGAACGCTGGAATCCTGATTCAGTTCCTTCATTCTCGCTTCTATCCTACATGAGAACATTTCCGGTTTCCCAGTATGTCCCTCAGAGATTTTTGAGCACAGACATCTGGCTGACATTGAGTGTGAGGCAGATTTTATCTACAGTTCTGAAATGAAGGATGATCCTTGTTGTGGTCAAGTTCCTTGGATGCAGTGTGTTCTCCAGTAAGCGTGTGTGCTCACGTCTCAACCAAAGTGTCCCCTTCATAGGTACAGAGACTTTTAAATGGGGCAGACTTAGGAGGAATTTCTGTGTCATCCAAGTTCCTGCTACTATTCCTTTTCTCTCTGTCCTTGACAAACTTTACTAATGGATCTTTCTTCCAAATCTTTCCTTTTGGGCCCAAAATGGCCTCAGAAGCTTTCTTGACATGGCAGTTTGCAGCCACTATCAGTCCATTGGAAGTAATGTCAGAGATGAAAGTTATTGTTAATTCTGGTCAGATTCATCTTCTATGTAAGATAGAGAATCCTTTTTCTAACACATCTCACAGGAGGGTCCTGTCAAGCCTTTGCTGTGGGTTGGACATCCCAACCCATTTTTTAGGAACCCTCATTCTTAGAAAGTGCTTTTGTTTTTTCTTTCTTTCTTTCTTTTTTTTTTTTAGAGACAGAATTTCACTATGTCGCCCTCAGTAGAGCGCTGTGGCATCACAGCTCACAGCAACCTCCAACTCTTGGGCTTAAGTGATTCTCTTACCTTAGCCTCCCAAGTAGCTGGGACTACAGGTGCCCGCCACAATGCCTGGCTATTCTTTGGTTGTAGTTGTCATTGTTGTTTGGCAGGCCTGGGCTGGGTTTGAACCCTCCAGGTCTGGTGTATGTGGCTGGCACCCTAGCCACTGAGTTATAGGTGCTGAGCCAGAAAGTGCTTTCTTAATTTGAAATAAAACCTACAATTTCTACCCATTGGTTCTGTTAACATCAAAACATATGGGTTGAGCATGGTGGCTCTCACCTGTAGTCCTAGCCTATAATCTGGGAGGCCGAGATGGGTGGATTGCTTGAGCTCAGGAGTTCAAGACCAGCCTGAGTAAAGTGAGAAAAATTAGCTGGGTGTTCTGGTGGGCACCTCTCACTACTTGAGAGGCTAAGGCAAGACGATTGCTTGAGCCCAAGAGTTTGAGGTTGCTGTGAGCTATGATGGTGCCACGGCACTCAACCCAGGGTGATAGAGTGAGACTGTCTTAAAACAAAGAAATAAACAAACAAATACCCCCCTACTCTAGTCTGGTATCTCCAACCAAAATCAGAGATTAGCCTATAATCCTAGCACTCTGGGAGGCAGAGGCAGGTGGATTGCCTGAGCTCAGGAGTTTGAGACCAGCCTGAGCAAGAGTTCTGAGACCCTCTAAAAATTAGCCATGCATTGTGGTGGGTGCCTGTAGTTGTACTACTTGAGAGGCTGAGGCAAGAGGATCGCTTGAACCCAAGAGTTTGAGGTTGCTGTGAACTATAATTCCATGCTTGGCATTCTACTGAGTGTGACAAATGAAACTCTCAAAAAAAACCCCCAAAACCCCAAATCAGAGATTTACTTAATTTTTTTTTTTTTTTTTAGTTTTTTGGGTTGGGGCAGGGTTTCAACCCACCACCTCCGGTATATGGGGTCAGTGCCCCACTCCTTTGAGCCACAGGCACCACCCTAAATCAGAGATTAATATTGATTACTAGTCAAATTACTTGAGTAATAATCAAAATAACTAATGTTTCATTAGCACTTACTATATCCCATGTGCCTTTCTGAGTACTTTACATGAATTCATACTGAGATAACTACTTTTATTATTTTTATGGCAGTTGATTAGATATGCAGGTAGCTCTCCCACTCCATATTGCTTTCTCTTTCTTAAGTGAAACATTCCAAATCTCTTCATGCTTTGGATATTCTTTCCTGGTGGATTTATTTTTCCAAAGAGAGTTTCTCAAAATCCATGTGGTCTGAATAGCACTGAATACACTGGGAAGTTTCCACCTCCGTACTGGGCTCTGTAAACCTCTGCCAATTACCCTGGCTCTTTGGGTAATTTTGTCACACCACTGAAACAATTGACCTGCTAAATCACCACCTACCCTTCCACAAGTTAGTCTTTTTTTTTTTTTTTTTAACTTTATGTTCTATACTTACTCAACTGAAGTTTTGAAAAATACCACCCTATTGAACTGTTTCTTGTCGGTTTCTACCTGTTCTTCCAGCCCACTGGGGTTGTTTCAAACTCTGATTCTGTCATTTAGCTTTTTCGTTCTTCCTCCCAGTTTCCTGTCACCCTCATAAAATTGTTGGACAGGTCTAAGCACAAAGCTAAAGCCCTCCCTTCAGTCTGATACTGACCCCTGGTTGTGCCTCCACTTACTTCTCTCTGGGAAGCAGGTGAATGGTTTTGAGAAAGCTTTCCTAAAGCTCACCTATCACCCGTACTTGCTTTTTATTGAGGTAGATAACCAGCCTATTTCTTGGAAAGCTAATGGATAGTTGAAGCTTTTATTCTAGAAAAATATTTTAGGCCTGGCTCTCACCGAACAGATTCTTATCCCCAGCACTTGTTTCTCTGGTTTCTGCCTAGTAATTAATGTTGTCCTAAAATAGTGGGAAGAAACTAAAGAGAATAATTTGCAGAAGAAATCACTTGTACTGCGGGGGAAGGAATCTGAGCTGTTTTCTTTATTTTTTCCCCTGTATTCTTAGGGGCTCCATGGTTTGATTCAGAAATTCGAGGTTATGTACATGGGCCGAGTGACCTTTAGTCTCTCTTGCTTTATGGGAGGCCTGGTAGGGAAAGGCAGATGGGAGAATGAGGGAGGAAGTACCTGAACTGGATTGGGGAAAGAAAGAAGGACAAAGGAGATGGCAAGGACTAACATTCATTAAGCACCTTTTGTATGCGAGGCACTCTGTTCAATATGTTTATCCAGCAAGGCAAGGTATTATACCCACTGTCAGATGCAGAAACCGAGGCTCCAAGAGGTGATATGAACTGCCTGTGGTTCTATCACTGATAGGCGTTAAAGTCAGAATTTAAACCAAGGTCTGTGAAATTCCAACGTCCAGATCCTTTTCTGCTTTAACACGATGCCTCAGGGAATCAGCTACTTTTTAGGAGGAAGGCAGATAAAGAGTAGAAATGGAAAGAGAAACAGAAGTGGGGAGAAGCAAAGTGAGGCAGACAGGGCCGGGGAATTCTAAAGACATGAGTGGCTCTGAGCCTGCTGGGGTGGAGGGCTTTGGGGCTGCTGCTGAGTATTTGGAAACTCCTGTGGTGATGTTTACTGCTCTTCTGTAGCTCTCTGTTTCTAACTGTGCAGAGGGTCTGGGCCACCAGGGACGAGATGATTTGGGCCTCAGAGAGTGTGGTTAGACTACCCCGGGGGTTGGATGAAATCAAACTGCAACACATCAGGATGTCTGTTCTTTCCTGCTTTTTAGAAATGAACACATTTTATGAAAGAAAGACACAAAACCAGCATCTTCATAGCCTGTCCTGTTTTCTGGTTGACTTTCATTGTAAGAATTGGAGAGAGCTATGCAGCACAAAACTATTTCCAGTATACTAAATTGAATTTGTTTGGGGGTTTTACCAGCATTCACACTGTATCTGCGATCTTCTTCCTTCCTCCACCATGGTAGGGGCCTTATTAAGTTAGGGGTGATACGATTTCTCTTTGTGTACTCTGCTCAGTCTGCACAGAGTGATTTCTTATAATAGCAGTCAAGATCTTGACAACAAAAAATAAGGACAAATTGGAACTTAGTTGTCACAGCACTGAGTCAGACTGCCTTAGATGTCAACTCCAATGGCTCACACTCTTAAGCACAAATATGTCCTTAATTGGAACTCTGATTGGGAGGCAGACCCTGCAGCCTGAACTGCTGTTACAGTGGGGGGTATCCTGTGACTTTTGGCCATCAGAGATTTTGGTACTTGTCCTATTTAAGAATAGGAACAGTGGGAGATCATATCATATCAAATCAAATGTAGTATTGAGCCTTTCAAAATCTGGCCCTTCTCTCTACTAGCAAGCCAAATTACAGCAACAGATGGACCTGCAGAAGAATCACATCTTCCGTCTGACACAAGGACTGCAAGAAGCTCTAGATCGGGCTGATCTGCTGAAGACAGAAAGAAGCGATCTGGAGTATCAGCTAGAAAACATTCAGGTGAGGATCGCCCAAGGGAATCTGCTTAAAATCTGCCTGCAGAGGCAGAGCACGATGGCAGCAAATATCTTTATTTGTATGCTGTGTGTATCTTCCCTAGTGTTTTATTATAAACACTTGTAAACATTCAGAGAAATGGGAAGTTTCTGTAGTGACCACCACCTGGATTCTACAGTTAACACTGTGCTATTTTTACTTTTTCATGTATCTGTCCATCTACCCTTTGCTGTAAAATTGGGACTAAATAAATACATATCCATTTAGTGCTGTTTGTGTCGAATTTTTGTGTGCTAGCTTCCTAATGACTTTACATTTTCTGTCTTAAAATATCAAATTTTAAAAGTATACTTCTGCCTGGACCTGAGGGTATTATGGTTTTCTTGCATTTTAGGTTCTCTATTCTCATGAAAAGGTGAAAATGGAAGGCACCATTTCTCAACAAACCAAACTCATTGATTTTCTGCAAGCCAAAATGGATCAACCTGCTAAAAAGAAAAAGGTGAGTCAAAGGGTCTGAAAGTGAGAGTTGTCCATTTCATGCCATCATTCACCAGTCACTGGACACCAGTGTGATATTTAATCATAGGAACATCAGAGAAACAAGATGTACCTTTTTGGGGTTTTATTTTGGGTTGAAAAATAGGTTTTGAGATAATCAGAATAGCCTTTATCAGAGGATATTACTGATCAAGTCTAACTTTGTGTTTGTGGCTGTTGAAATAATAGTGTCTTTCTGTGTTAAGGAAATTATTTTTACCCCACATGGTGGCTGGGGCAGGTTGGGGAGGAGGAAGTTGGTAGAGAGAAAGGTTTATACCTAAGTTACGTGTGTGCAGAACTACAAGCAGGTTCAAAGGTCAGGTGTACAGGACTCTACAGGGATTAGCAGGTCACGTGCTTGGGACTCTAGAGGGATTAGCAGGTCACATATACAGGACCTTAGCAAGATTTAGCAGGTCACGTGCCCCCAGTTTCAGAGGGATTAGCAGATCTCATGTGTGAGACTCAAGAGGAATTGATTCACATAAATTCACTTGTATCACACTCCAGAAAGGACTTCAGAAATGATCTGGTCTAGTTCTTTTGATTGACTTTTGAAGAGACTGGAGCTCAAGGGGTTGGCCTGACCTGGCCGAAGTACCTGACTGCATAGCTCTTCTCTCTGCCAAGTACCCACCTCATTCTTTAAAACTGTAGCAAGCAGGCTCAGCACCTGTAGCACAGTGGTTATGGTGCCAGCCACATACACTAAGGGTGGCGGGTTCAAATGACAATGACAACTGCAACAGAAAGTAGCCGGGCGTTGTTTTGGGTGCCTGTAGTCCCAGCTACTTGGGAGGCTGAGGCAAGAGAATTGCTTAAGCCCAGGAGTTTGAGGTTGCTATGAGCTGTGACACCACAGTACTCTACAGAAGGCAACATAGTGAAACTCTGTCTCAAAAAAAAAAAAAAAAAAGAGCTGTAGCAAACAAATCACAAACCATGGTCAAGGTTATGTGTAGGTACACGTGGGAAGATCCCGTTTCATAATCAATACATGCTTTCCCAAACCATGGAAGTCCTCAGACTAGCTTTGGCCAAGTGTTCTCAGTTCAAGAAAGGTCCCTAAGGACCCTGCACTTTCCTTTCAAAGGCAGTTGCACACCATAGTGGCAGTGATTTCAGACGAAAGACCTGGATGACTTAGAATGCCTGGGAGAAAGGTGTGGAGGAACGAAGTTGGCCACCCGTCTCCATATTCCCGGTGCCACCTTCACTGTAGGGGCTCCTCAGATGCTGCCTCCTGTGAAGCAGTGGCTGCACAGGAAGGAATTTCTTATATACTCTGTGACTGTATATGTTTGTTATGCTTATGATATTTAATGTTTTTTTATTTTAGCAGTGAACTGTTATCTGGTTGTATCACTTGATGTAGTTAGGGTATTTCCATTTTTTTTTGTTTGTTTGTTTTTGTTTTTGGATCTTCATTTCCCATTGCATTATTCTGTGTTTTCCTTTTTTCTCCCCCTCCCATGTATAGTACATGTTTCCATTTGCATTTTTTCTTAGTATGCTCCTTGTTTTGACATCATTTTAGCATTCATTTAAAAATTCTTCCTTTTTAAAAACACTCATCTCTGTGTCTTGCAACTAAGCATCATGAGACAAATGCCAAGGCAAGAGTGACCTCTGAACCATCTCTCCTGACTCCATACTCCATACTCTTCTGATTCCATTTTTTGAGTGGGATGGACTCATGAAATGACTCTCCTGTGTTGGGAATGCTAAAGGAAGAGGTGGTGGCAATTCAAGCATCTTTAATCCTCTTGGTGAAAACTTCCGCACCCCTATTTTTTTTCAGCCGACTGGAAGGGGCTGCGACCCAGCCCACCCTTTTCCCCCTTCACATGCCATTTTTACTAAATACACTTACAGTGAGTATGCTCCTGGCTTTCGTGCTTTGCTCCTCCTGAGTCAGATTTCCTAGTTTAAACTACCAGTTCCAGGAGTTAGGAGATATCTCTGTTTCCATTGCTAGGGTTTATTTAGTCGACGGAAAGAGGACCCTGCTTTGCCCACACAGGTTCCTCTGCAGTACAATGAGCTGAAGCTGGCCCTGGAGAAGGAGAAAGCTCGCTGTGCAGAGCTAGAGGAAGCACTTCAGAAGACCCGCATTGAGCTCCGGTCGGCCCGGGAGGAAGGTAGGGGCTCTCTCTGCAAAGTACTCATAGCTCTGGAAAAGTTAGGGGACTGATAGACTAGCGCAGCCTCTTTGTTAATGGCCCATCCTTAGATCATTTCCGTCCAGACTTCTCAAGTCTGAAAAATGTATGGCCTCTTTGTCATTGCCAAGTTGGCATGATGCATGTCCTTTGGGTCTTAGGTCCTTGAAAGGCAGCCCAGGGCAGTCTGCTTGGTTTGATCCTCTAGGTGACCCAGTTAACCAACAAGCATTACACTGATCTCTCTGCAGCTGCCCACCGAAAAGCCACAGACCACCCGCACCCGTCCACGCCAGCCACCGCGAGGCAGCAGATTGCCATGTCTGCCATCGTGCGGTCACCCGAGCACCAGCCCAGTGCCATGAGCTTGCTGGCCCCACCATCCAGCCGCAGAAAGGAGTCTTCAACTCCAGAGGGTACAATCTCAAGGGGTTGCTGGGGTCGCATGGGAATTTTTTTAAATTCATTAAGAAATGCAGGTATATGGTACAAATTACAGGTAATACTAGGGGATAAGGAGGCAGAAATAAGGCTTCCCCCACCCCATCCTTTGATCCTTTACTCAGAATCAGTCATTTCTTTCAACCCCTGTAGTCTTCCAGCGATAGTTCATGCATGTAAGCACATCTTTGTCATTCATGTATTTTATGTTACCTGTTTGTATTTAAAGAATATGAGGAAAAAAGAAAAGAATATGAGAAAATAACCACATTTTGCTTAGCCCTTTTTTTCTTTTTCTTTCTTTCTTTCTTTTTTTTTGCAATTTTTGGCTGGTGCTGGGTTTAAACCTGCCACCTCCAGCATATGGGGCCAGCGCCCTACTCCTCTGAGCCACAGACACTGCCCCTAATCTTTTTTTTTTTTTTTTTTGGCCCTTTTTTTCTTTTATAAACTTCATAGCACAATATACTAAAAACTCCAAGACACCTTTCCATTTAAAGGTCTATCTTAGAGGTTTCATATTAGTCCACATGGATCTACCTCATTCTTTCAAGAGGCTGTGTAGTATTCCATGGTGTGGGCATACGATTCACCTTCTAAACCAGACTCCTATCAGTGAGTATTTAGGTTGTTTCCAATCCCCTGTTACTGTAAAAACCCTGCAAAGAGCATTCTGCATATCCTTGGGTGTTGTGGCTGATTAAATTCTTGGGAAATGAATTGTTTGGTTTAAGATCATGTGCATTTTGAGTGTTGGCAGCTTGTGCCAGTTTATATTTCTATCAACAGTAGAATGAATTGCATCTGGCTTAAAAGGTGAATCATATGCCCGTAGCATGCCATCCTACACAGCCTCTTGAAAGAATGAGGTAGATCTATATGGACTAATACAGAACCTCTGAGATAGCCCTTTAAGCATTCACACATTAAATGTAAGGAGTTTTATGTTCTCAAAAAAAAAAAAAAAGCCAAGGATGATGGTTTGGACAGTATTAGGGAAAACAAGTAGACCGGTGGGTTTTAGCATCATGTTGTCACAATCACACCTGCTTTTTTTTTTTTCCAAGAGAGAGTCTCACTTCATTGCTCTTGGTAGAGTGCTGTGGCATCATAGCTCACGCAACCTCAAACTCCGAGGCTTAAGCAATTCTCTTGCCTCAGCCTCCCCAGTAGCTGAGACTACAAGTGCCCGCCACAATGCCCGGCTACTTTTTAGGTGTAGTTGTTATTGTTGTTTGGCAGGCCTGGGCTGGATTTGAACCTACCAGCTCCAGTGTACGTAGCTGGCACCCTAGCTGCTGAGCTACAGATGCCTAGCCTTTTGTTTTGTTTTAACCTTCTTATCAACCTCAAAGCAGTTTTTCTTTATGTTGATGAAAATGTTGTATCTAACAGAAACAGAGGTCATTGACAGTAGTGGCTTCAGTTCCTATCACTTAGAATTATGGTTTTTTTATAAATTTATTTTTCATTATTGGGGATTCATTGAGGGTAAAGAAACCAGGTTATACTGATTGCATTTGCTAGGTAAAGTCCCTCTTACAATTCTGTCTTGCCCCTAAGAGGTGTGTCACACACCAAGACCCCACTCGCTCCCTCCTTCCATCTCTCTGCTCTTCCTTTTCTTCACCCCATCCTTCTCTCTCTCTCTGCTCTCCCTTTCCCCCACCCCCCACTGTGTATTAGGTTATTAATTGTCCTCATATCAAAATTGAGTACATAGGATTCATGCTTCTTCATTCTTCTGATGCTTTACTAAGAATAATGTGTACTGGCTCGGTGCCTATAGCTCAACCAGCTAAGGCTCCAGCCACATACACCTAAGGTGGAGGGTTCAAATCCCCAGCCCAGGCCCGCCAAACAACAATGACGGCTGCAACCAAAAAATAGCCGGGCGTTGTGGCGGGTGCCTGTGGTCCCAGCTACTTGGGAGGCAGAGGCAGGAGACTCGCTTGAGCCCAGGAGTTGGAAGTTGCTGTGAGCTGTGATACCATAGCACTCTACCCAGGGGGACAGCTTGAGGCTCTGTCTCAAAAAAAAAAAAAAATGTTCCACTTCCATCCAGGTTAATACAAAGGATATAAAGTCTCCATCTTTTTTAATGACTGAATAGTATTCCACGGTATACATATACCACAGTTTGTTAATCCATTCCTGAGTTGGTGGGCATTTAGGCTGTTTCCACATTTTGGCAATTATAAATTGAGATGCAATAAAGAGTGTCCTTATGATAAAAGGATTTTTTCCTTCTGGGTAGATGCCGAGTAATGGGATTGCAGGATCAAATGGGAGGTCTAGCTTGAGTTCTTTGAGGATTCTCCATATTTCCTTCCAAAAAGGTTGTATTAGGTTGCAGTCCTGCCAGCAGTGTAAAAGTGTTCCTTTCTCTCCACACCCACGCTAACATCTGCAGTTTTAAGATTTTGTGATGTAAGCCATTCTCGCTGGGGTTAGATGGCATCTCAGGGTGTTTTTGATTTGCATTTCTCTAATAATTAGGGATGATGAACATTTTTTCATATGTCTGCTAGCCTTTCCTTGTCTTCTTTAGAGAAGGTTCTATTCGTCGCTTGCCCATTGATATCTGGGATTGTTGGCTTTTTTCATGTGGATTGAGTTCTCTCAATCATCTCTCTCTCCACATGACTAGATCCTAGTTATCAAGCTTTTGTCTGATTCAAAATATGCAAATATCCTTTCCCATTGTGTAAGTTGTCTATTTGCTTTGGTTGTTGTCTCCTTAGCTGTACAAAAGCTTTTCAGTTTAGTTAAGTCCCATTTGTTTATTTTTGTTGTTGTTGAAATTGCCACGA
>CAUYTI010014611.1:0-10949 GCA_963575145.1 Galago senegalensis | reverse complement strand
TTTCTGAGTGAGATTACTTTTGTGGTGGAGGATTGCACTGGTCATTATGGAGGATAGGTTTGAGAATTTCCTGGAGAGCTGGTTTTGTTATGGCAAATTTCTTCAACATGTGAATGTTGTTAAAATATTTAATTTCTCCATAGTAGATGAAACTCAGTTTAGCTGGATACAGGATCCTGGGTTGAAAGTTATTTTGTTTTAGGAGATTAAAAGTCAATGACCATCCTCTTCTGGCCTGAAAGGGAGTCAGTAAGGGACTTCTGGACCTCATAAGGCAGACAAAAGTAGTGGAGAACTTGCAAGTGTTTGCATGTGTTCGTTTGGTCTCATCCAGCTGACAGCTGTAAGTACAGCAGCAGTGAGATTGCAAACTGGAAAGGACTTACCTGTGAGATGTTTGGTTTTTTGTATTTTATTTTTGTTTGTTTTGGATTTGGCACTCAGATTTACTACCTTGAGAGAACTTGGGCAAGAGAGTAGAGGAGTTTTAGATTGTCCAGGGCCCCAGACAGAGCTAATAGTGTTTGGCTGTGGACCTTGTGGAGCCACTGTGGGAGAACTGGCCCGGCAAGCTCTGCCCTCAGGGTCGCAGAGCAAGGGTCAGGTGGGAGCAAATTATCTAGTGACTGAGCATCCTAAATGTGGGGACTGAGACGCCTTACAGCCTTGCCCCTCAGGGACATAGTGTGAGATCAGTTTTGGCACACTGGGTAAGTGGATAGCCACTTTAGGAATGATCCCAGCGACAAGTACTTTCTGCTTAGCCCAGTTTGGCAGTTAAAAGTGCCTTTTAAGTGGGCTGAGGTGAGATTTAGGCTCTCCACCCTGCATGGTTTCAGAAATTAGCAGGAGCCTCCAGTCTCCATCTCATACAGCCGTATCAGCATTGTGATTGTCATCTCATACCCCAGAAGATCACCTGTTGCCCAGACAATATTCAGCAAGATATATATACTGCTGTAGGTGTTTGTTTGTTTGTTTGTTTGTTTGTTTCTTTGGGTTGTTTTGTTTTGTTTTTTTTTTTTTTGATTGTTTGTTTGTTAAATTTCAACATTTTCCCTATAGATTTTTCTTTTCTTTTCTTTCTTCATTTTTCCAATTTAAATGTAATTTACCATTGTTACCTCTTTTAAAGATTAGAACTTCAATTTTGCTAGTGTTTCTACCCCTATTATCTGTGTTTTCCCCAGTTTTATCCCATAAAGTTTTCTGTTTGCTTGTTTGGTTTGAATTATAGCATTTTGGTCTTGCTGGAGGTGGGATACTGTGTCCAAACAAGCTAGCAAAGAGATGCTAAGATGCTAACCACAAGGGAAGAACCCAATCCAGCACCCCTAGAGGTTGGGGTTTTTTAAGGTTGGGTCAAAGTACCCTACCGTACACCTATATTACTCCTGTCTCCCTCTTTCTGTGCCTCTCTTCTTCTTCTTTTGGTTTAATATTCCCTTTTGCCCACCCCCTCGCCTTTGTCCTTTTTCTTTCCTTTTTTTTTTAATTTTCTTTATTTTTTTCTCTCCTGATCTTCAATCTTATCATCCTTCTGGTCCTGTACCAAAAGGACTTATCAAAATCCTAGTCCAGAGACATGGTAACTTAAAGAGCAAGAGGAAGTGAAAGGAAAATTAGGGCAAGGAAGCAGATAAGTCACTCATGAGGAAGAACCAGCAGAAGAATCCTGGCAACATGAAAAACCAGTCCAGAGAAAACCTCCCCCCCCACCAAGGGACTATGTGGTAGCTACTGCAGAGGATTCCTCTTATAAAGAAATGTTTAAAATGACAGAAAGGGAATTTAGAATACAGATGATGAAATCAATAAAGGAAATGATGGAAACAATGAAGGAAAATACTGATAAAGTGGAAAATAACCAAAAGGAAATAGAAAAAAAAAGAATCAAATAAGGGGTGAATGATATGCAGAATATAGAAAAGATATAGCAGAGCTGAAGGAACTGAAGCAATCAATTAAGGAACTTAAAGATCCAATAGAAAGAATCAACAACAGATTAGACCATGCAGAAGAAAGAATCTCAGAGGTAGAGGACAAAGCCCTTGATATATCTCAGGCAGTTACAGAGGCAGCAAAGAAGAGAGAGAAAGCAGAATGTTCACTGACAGAATTATGGGACTTTATGAAGTGTTCAAACATATGAGTTATAGGTATCCCATAAGGGGAAGAAGAATGCCCCAGGGGAAACCATACTTGAGAATATTATAAATGAAAATGTCTGAAATATCACCAAGGATTCTGACACACTCCTTTCAGAGGGATATCAGACCCCAGGTCGCCTAAACTCTAACTGAGCTTCTCCAAGACACATTGTGATGAACCTGTCCAAAGACAAGACAAAAGAAAAGATTCCTCCAGCCACTAGCAGTAAGTGCCAGTTGACCTACATGGGAAAATCCATCAGGGTGACTGCAGACTTCTCTAATGAAACTTTCCAAGCCAGATGACAATGGTCATCTACCTTTAATTTACTTAAACAGAACAATTTCCAGCCCAGAATTCTATATACCACTAAGATAAGCTTTAAAATTGACAGAAAAATCAAATCACTTACTGATAAACAAACATTGAGGAAATTCTTTTCAACAAGACCAGCTCTACAGGAAATACTTCAACACGTTCTACACACTGACCATCGTAATGGATCAACAGCAAAGTAAGAACTCAGAAATTAAAGGACAGAACCTAATTTCCACCATGATGCAAAAGATAAAACTAATCAATGGACTCTCACAAAATAAGATGAATACAACACTACCACACTTACCAGTTATCTCAATAAATGTCGATGGCTTGAATTCCCCACTGAAGAGGCATAGATTGGCTGACTGGATTAAAAAAACACAAGCCATCCATTTTCTGTCTTCAAGAAACACACCTAGATTAAAAAGACAAATTAAAACTTAGAGTTAAGAGTTGGAAGACAATTTTTCAGGCAAACGGAATTCAGAAGAAAAGAGGAGTTGCGATCTTATTTTCAGATACATGTGGATTTAAAATCAAAAAAGACAAAGATGGTCACTTTATATTGGTCAAGGGAAAAATACAACAAGAAGGCATTTCAATTCTAAATATTTATGCACCCAATTTAAATGCTCCCAGATTCTTGAAACAGACATTACTCAGTCTGAGCAATATGATATCCTATAATACCATAACAGGGGACTTCAATACTCCTCTTACAGAGCTGGACAGATCCTCTAAAAAGAAATTAAACAAATATATAAGGGACTTAAATAAGACCCTAGAACAGGGGTCCTCAAACTTTTTAAACAGGGGACCAGTTTGCTGTCCCTCAGACTGTTGGAAGGCTAGACTGCAGGCCCCAGGAAAAGTCAGCTGCTACGCAGGACAGGCAGCAGTGGCAAAAACACCTGGTGGGCTGGATAAATGTCCTAGGTGAGTCTCATGTGGCCCATGGGCTTTAGTTTGAGTACACCTGCCCTAGAGCAACTGGGCTTGATAGACACATATAGAGCACTCCATACCAAAGATAAAGAATATACATTGTTCTCATCACCCCATGGAACATTCTCCAAAATTGATCATATCCTAGGACACAAACCTCAACAGAATCAGAAGAATTGAATTTTTACCTAGTATCTTCTCAGACCACAAGGCATTAAGGTGGAACTCAACGCCAACAGAAACGTTCAACCCCACACAAAGGCCTGGAAATTAAACAATTTTCTGTTGAATGACAGTTGGGTGCAGGAAGAAATAAAAGAGGAAATAATTAACTTCCTTAAGCATAACAACAATGAAGACACAAGATACCAAAATCTATGGGATACTGCAAAAGCAGTTCTGAGAGGAAAATTTATCACTTTAGATGGCTACATTGAAAAAACAGAAAGAGAGTGCATCAACAAACTCATAAGCCATCTTATGGAATTGGAAAAAGAAGAACAGTCTAAGCCTAAACCCAGCAGAAGAAAAGAAACATCCAAAATTAAATCAGAGATGTGGGAGCGGGGAGAAGATGGCTGACAGGTACCAGCCTCCGACAGAAGCCCCCATCCAGAGGGAAGGATAAAGTCCAGAAAATACCCACCAAAGTTGAAGACTAGGAGCCCAGGTGAGAGAGAAGAGTGATATCTGCAGGTCACTTCTGCTGAGGCAAGCTGTGACTCCTAGAAAGCAATTAACAGGTACATAATACATCCCAAAGGAAAAGTGTTTGTCCCCTCCCCCAGGAAAGTTGTGCTTTTCTTTGTTTTCTCTCCATCTGCCCCTGTGAGTTTTCTACAGGTGAGCGATGAACTGAGGACCTATTATTATGTCATCACACATGTGAGAGCTACAGACAGTGGGGTATACTCCCCTGGAGGGACTCTGCTGGGTCTCCGAACACCTTCTCACCAGGCAGAAAAATAGAACTAACGTTCTCACTGCTATTTTGAATTTCCAGTCCACCCTTCCCCCCTTGCCTCCAGAGACAGGGAGAGGAGACCCAAGAGAAGCATTCCCCCAACCCTACAGGACCAAGGGCCCTGTCCCAGCTCTTCATCCCAAGAACTGCCCTGCAAGGCTGCCACTTGCTCTCCCACCCACCAGGAAGCTTCAGCCGTGCACAACGAGGACTGAACCAGCCCCGGATTCCCCGTGGGGCTGCCGGTTGCTGCCCCGCACACCAGGAAATCATGGTGGTGCACAAAGAGGACTGGCCCTGTGCTGGGTTCCCCACGGGGCTTCCAGTTGTCCCCCTGCACCCCCCCCGGAAAACGTGGCGGAGTGCAGCAAGGATTGACCCAGCCCTGCGTTCCTCACGAGGCTGCCAGTTGCTCATCTGCCCACCAGGAAACCCCGGCGGCATGCACCAAGGACTGATCCAGCTGCATTCCCAGCACTCAAGGCCCAGCAGCTGAGATCTGCTAGAGGACGGTTAGTTGAGAGGGAACCACATTGGAGTGGTGGTACCCCAAGGTGAAGAGCAGAAGTTTCAGCAGCAGGAACATTAAGACACACACGCCTGAGGCTTTCCCAGGGAGACACACTCTGTCTCTCTGGACAACCAGAGGAAGGCGGCATCTGCTCCAGTGGCAGTCACTGGCAGAACGGTTTGGGGACAGTCTTTCAAATGGTGCAAATTGAGCATGGGGCGGAATCAGCGGGAAAATTCTGGTAACCTGAACAACCAGAGTAGATCAAGTCAACCAAGGAATGATGGGGCAGATGTAATTGAAGATACCATCCATAAACAGATGGATGGATGACAGAAATCAAGGTCAGAATCTGGATGGCAAATAAGATTAACATATTGGAGGAAAGGAGGTATTTAGAATTTCAACCTATTCAAAAGCTGTCTCAAGAATTCAATGATTTCAAAGATAAAATGACCAAAGATTTTGAAACACTGAGGCAAGAGTTTGCAGCCCTCAAAGATCTGAAAAATATGGTAGAATACCTCAGTAACAGAATGGAGCAGGCAGAAGAAAAGATCTCTGACATTGAAGACAAAGCTTATGAACATGCCAAGCACTCAAGGATAAAGAGAAATGGAGAGCAAAAACAGATCACTGTCTCAGAGAGCTCTGGTATAATTCAAAGAAAACTAATATTCGTCTTATAGGAATGCCTGAAGGCGATGAAGTTGCTTCACAAAGCATAGAGGCTCTTCTTCATGAAATTATGGAAGAGAACTTTCCAGACATGCCAAGAGATCCTGAAATTCAGATAGAAGACATTTTCAGAACCCCAGCACGACTCAACCCAAACAAGACATCCACCAGGCACATCATAATTAACTTCACTAAAGTTCATATGAAAGAGAAAATTCTGAAAGCAGCTAGATGTAATAAAATCATAACCTAAAAGGGAAGAGTATTAGAATGACAGCAGATCTCTCTGCTGAAACCTTTCAGGCTAAAAGAAGGGTGACCATCGACTTTTAATCTTCTAAAACAAAATAACTTTCAACCCAGTGTAGGAGATAAGCTCCCCTTGCTCAACATAAGCTCCAAAGAACACACCATCAACCCAGGATCCTGTATCCAGCTAAACTGAGTTTCATTTACAATGGAGAAATTAAATACTTCAATGACATTCCCACATTGAAGAAATTTGCTATAACTAAACTGGCCCTCCAGGATATTCTCAGACCTATCCTTCATAATGACCAGTGCAATCCTCCACAACATAAGTAAACTCACACCCAAAATTTTGATCAAATTCCAACTTCCACAGTGGTGAAAGGTTTAAAGATGTCCACTAGACTTTTGAAAAACTCGATGTCCAAAATTATACCAGGCTTACCAATATTCTCAATCAATGTGAATGGCTTGATCAATGGAATGTGAACATGCTGGTGAGTACCACCTCTTAGTTTCTGTCTTAGAAGTGGTTATGGGGAAGATGGCCGACTGGTACGAATCCTGGTCAGAGGCTCCTGAGCAAAGGAAGAAAAACCGGTTGGAATCAGAATCTATGAAGCCAAAGATGGGGAGCTGAGCCCAGGAAGAAGTTGGGAAAGCTGTAAATCCAAGGAAGAGCATTTAAGAACACAAAATACAGGTACAAAGCGGGCCCCAGAACTGCTTGCCAGAGCCGCACACCTCCTGTGGGCGGCAGGTGGCCGCAGAGGAGTCCCCTGTTCTGGGAAGGCACAGAACTACTTGCTAGAGCCTCTTGTCATCAGAGGAGTCCCCCACTCTGGGAGGGCCCAGAACTGCTTACTAGAATCATGCACCCCACGAGCAGCAGAGGAGACCCCTGCTTCAGGGCTCTGGGCGGACCCAGAACTGCTTGCTAGAACTGCATGCCTCCCACTGGTGGTAGGTGGATGCAGAGGAGTCCCCTGCTCCGGGCAGGCACAGAACTACTTGCTAGAGCCTTGCGCACCCCACAGGCAGTGGCAGAGGAATTCCCCACTCTGGGAGGGCCCAGAACTGCTTGCTAGAGCCACACACTTCCTGTGGGTGGCAGGTGGTTGCAGAGGAGTCCCCTGCTCTGGTCAGCCACAGAACTACTTGCTAGAGCCTTGCATGCCCCATGGGCTGTGACGGAGGAGTCCGCAAATTTGGGTGGGCCCAGAAGTGCTTCCTAGAGCTGCGCACCCCAGAGGTGGCAGAGGAGACCCCCACTCCAGGGCTCTGGGGAGTTCCAGGACTGCTTGCTAGAGCCAAAAGCCTCCCGCAGGTGGCGGGTGGCCAGAGAGGAGTCCCCTGCTCCAGGCAGCCACAGAACTATTTGCTAGAGGCTAGAGCCTCATGCGCCCCACGGGCTGTGATGGAGGAGTCCCCAACTTTGGGTGGGCCAGAACTGCTTGATAGACCCACGCGCCCCACGGGCAGCAGAGGAGACCCCTGCTCCAGGGCTCTGGGTGGGTCCATAACTGCTTGCTAGAGCCGCATGCCTCCTGCGGGTGGTGGGTGGCCGCAGAGGAGTCCCCTGCTCCGGGCAGGCATAGAACTACTTGAAAGAACTACTTGCATAGAACTACTTGTCTTGTGCACCCCGCAGGCAGCGTCAGAGGAGTCCCCCACTCTGGGAGGGACCAGAACTGCTTGCTAGAACCGTGCACCCCACGGGGGGCAGAGGAGATCCCCACTCCAGGGCTCTGGGCGGGACCAGAACTGCTTGCTAGATCCGCCCATCTCCTGTGGGTGGCGGGTGGTTGCAGAGGAGTTCCCTGCTCCGGGCAACCACAGAACTACTTGCTACAGGCTTGTGCACCCCACAGGATGTGAAGGAGGAGTCCCCAACTTTGGGCGGGCACAGAACTGCTTGCTAGAGCCATGTGCCCCACAGACAGCAGAGGAGATTCCTGATCCAGGGCTCTGGGTGGGCCCAGAAATGCTTGCTATAGCCGCACACCTCCCATGAGTGGTGGCTGGCCACAGAGGAGTCTGCTGCTTCAGGCAGGCACAGAACTACTTGCTAGAGCCCTGTGTGCCACACAGGCGGTGGTGGAGGAGTCCTCCACTTGGGGCGGGCCCAGAACTGCTTGCTAGAGTCACACACCTCATGGGCAGCATAGGAGATCCCTGCCCCAGACTCCTGCTCTGGGCAGGCCCAGAACTGCTTGCTAGTGTTGCAGGCATCCCTCAGGCAGTGGCGAAGGAGTCCTCTGTACCAGTGAGGCCCAAAACAGCTTACTAGAGACATGCACACCGCACAGGGGCCAGCAGAGGAGTTCTTCACTCCAGGCACCTGTGCTGGGTGGGCCCAGAAATGTTTTCTAGAGCCACGTGTGTCCTGTGGGTGGAGGCAGAGGAGTTTCCCAGCTCTGGGCTCCCACGCTGGGAGGGCACAGATCAGCTTGCGAGTGCCGTGTGCCCCACAGGCGGTGGCAGAGGAATTCCCCACTCTAGACGCCTGTGTTGCGCGGGCCCAGAACTGCTTGCTAGAGCCACACACAAACTGCAGGGCCACAGCAGAGGAGTCTACTACTCTGGGTGGAGCTAGAACTGTCTGCTAGAGCCACATGCATCCCATGGGCAATAGCGGAGGAGTTCCCTTCCTCTGGGATCCCACACCGAGAGGGCCCAGATCGGCTTGCGAGTGTCACGCACTTCCAGCGGGCTATGGCGAAGGAGTCCTCCGCTCCACCCCAGCTACCCTGGCGGGGCTGAAATAGGACTGATCTGGTAACTCACGTGCCCTGCGCAACTGCTGCCATTCCCCAGCCCCCTGGTTGCTCCAGGGGGGCTGAACTAGGACTGATCTAGCCGCTGCATTTACCCTGTTCCCCCAGTTGTCCAGGTGGGGCCAAACTAGGACTGATCCGGCTGCTGCCTGTCTCCTGCCCCCCAGTCACCCTGGCAGGCCAAACGAGGTCTAATCCCGCTATGCACACTCCTGTGCAGCTGTTGCCATTCTACTGCACCCTGGTCACCCAGCACCCACGAACTGGGAGAAGACAACAGACACACTCTGACTGTCTCTCTGGGCAACCAGAAGAAGCCACCAACTGAACGGTTCTGATAATGTCTCCAAACAAGGTAAACTCAGCACGGGGCAGAATCAGCGGAAAAACTCTGGCAACTTGAACAACCAGAGTAGGTCAACTCCCCCAAGGAAAAATGGGGCAGATGTAATTGAAGACCCCATACATAAATAGATGGCTGAGATGTTAGAAATCTAGTTCAGAATTTCGATACCAAATGAGATTAACAGAATGGAAGAATTAGAATTTCAAGAAATTATTCAAAAGACATCTCAAGAAATTATGCAAAAGAAGTCCCAAGAATTCAATGATTTCAAAGATAAAATGACTGAAGATTTTGAAACACTGAGACAAGAGGTTGCAGCCCTCAAGGATCTGAAAGATATGGTGAAATCCCTCCATAACAGAGTGGAACAGGCAGAAGAAAGGATCTCCGACACTGAAGACAAAGCTTTTGAAGAAACCCAGGAGCAGAAAGATCAAAAGAAATGGAGAGCAAAAACGGATCTTTCAGAGAGCTCTCAGATAATTCAAAGAAAATTAATATTTCACCTTATAGGAATCCATGAAAGCAATGAAGTGGCTTCACAAAACACAGAGCCTCTTCTTCATGAAATTATGAAAGAGAACTTTCCAGACATGCCAGGAGATTCTGAAATTCAGACAGCAGATAGTTTCAGAACCCCAGCACGACTCCATCCAAACAAGACATCCCCCAGGCACATCATAATTAACTTCACTAAAGTTAATATGAAAGAAAAAATTCTGAAAGTAGTCACACGTAAAAAAACCATAACCTTAGAATAACTGCAAATCTCTCGGCTAAAACTTTCAGGCTAGAAGAGGATGGTCATCAACTTTTAATCTCCTAAAACAAAATAACTTTCAAGGCAGGATACTGTATCAGCCTAAACTGAGTTTCATGCATGATGGACAAATTAAATACTTTACTGATATCCACGCATTGAAGAAATTTACCATAACTAAAATAGTTCTCCAGGAAATTCTCAAACCTAGCTTCCACAATAACCAGTACAATCTTCGACCACAAAAGTAAACTAACTCAGAAAATTTTGATTACATTCCAACTTCCTCAGTGGTGAAAGGATTAAAAATGTCTACTGGACTTTTGAGCAACTCAATGCTCAAAATTTTACCAGGCTTATCAATAATTTCAATCAATGTGAATGGCTTAAATTGTCCTCTAAAGAGACACAGATTGGCTGATTGGATACAGAAACTCAGAAAGGATATCTGTTGTATTCAAGAATTGCATCTTACTTTATTAATTGTTTTTTTTTATTGAATGGTAACTATGTACATTAAAGCACTTCTGGGGTACAGTGTGGGGTTTTCACACAAAATCCAAAATACTTCCATCAAACTGGTTAACATAGCCTTCATGTCATTTTCTTATTGTTTTAAAACGTTCACATTCTACTCTCAGAAAGATTCACTTGTGGCTCGGCCCCTATAGCTCAACCGGCTAAGGCGCCAGCCACATACACCTAAGGTTGCGGGTTTGAACCCAGCCCGGGCCCGCCAAACAAGCCGGGCGTTGTGGTTGACGCCTGTGGTCCCAGCTACTTGGGAGGCGGAGGCAGGAGACTCGCTAGAGCCCAGGAGTTGGAGGTTGCTGTGAGCTGTAATGCCACGGCACTCTACCCAGGGGGACAGCTTGAGGCTCTGTCTCAAAAAAGAAAGAAAGATTCACTTGTAACCTTGTAAGATAAACCTCAGAAGTGATCCCTCCAATCCACTCCCTCCTCCCATTCCCCCTTCCCTCCCTCCTCCCATTCCCCCTTCCCTCCCCCCTGCCCATATTCTTAGGCTGTTATTAGGTTATAGCTTTCATATAAAAGGTATAAATTAGTTTCATAATAGGGGTGTGTACACTGGATACTTTTTCCTACATTCTTGTGATACTTTGCTCAGAAGAACATTCTCCAGCTCCATCCATGTGAACATGAAGGACGTAAAGTCTCCATCTTTCTTAATGGCTGCTTAGTATTCCATGGTGTACCTATACCACAGTTTGTTGATCCATTCACGG
>CAUYTI010014610.1:0-15379 GCA_963575145.1 Galago senegalensis | reverse complement strand
CCCCCTGGGTAGAGTGCTGTGGCATTACAGCTCACAGCAACCTCCAACTCCTGGGCTCAAGTGAGTCTCTTGCCTCTGCCTCCCAAGTAGCTGGGACCATAGGCACCCGCCACAACGCCTGGCTATTTTTTGGTTGCAGCCGTCATTGTTGTTTGGCAGGTCCGGGCTGGGGATTCGAACCCTCCACCTTAGGTGTACGTAGCTGGCGCCTTAGCCGGTTGAGCTATAGGTGCTGAGCCAATACTGAGGACTTTAACACTCCTCTTACAGAGCTGGACAGATCTTTAAATGGAAAGTAAACAAAGATACAAAGGACTTAAATGCAACCCTAGAACAACTGTACTTAATAGACATATACAGAACATTCCATCCCAAAGCTAAGGAATATATATTCTTTTCATCAACCCATGGAACATTCTCCAATATATATCACATCCTAGGACACAAATCAAACCCCAACAAAATCAAAATAATTGAAATTACAGCTGTACCTTTTCAGACCACAGACAATAAAGGTGGAACTCAACTCCAACTAAAATTTTTATTCCCACACAAAGGCATGGAATCAAACAACCCAATGATGAATGAAGCTTGTGTCAAGAGATAAAAAGGAAATCATCAACTCCCTCAAACATAACAGCAATGAAGATACAAGACACCTAAAGCCTGTGGGATACTGCAGAAGTAGTCCTAAGAGAGAAATGAATTACATTAGATGCTACATAAACAGAAAGAAAGCACTTTGACTCATCAACCTAATGACTCATCTTAAAGAAATGGAAAAGAAAGAGCAACCTAATCCCAAACCTAGCAGAAACAAAGAAATAACCAAAATTAAAGCAGAAGTAATGAAACTGGAAAAAAAAAAAGAATTATTCAGAAAATTAATGGAACAAAAATTTGGTTCTTCAAAGAGATAAAATTGATAAACCATTGGCCAGATTAACTAGAAACAGAAAAGTAACTTTTTAAAATGACTTCAATGAAAAACAAAAAGGGTGAAATAACAACTGATACCACAGAGATACAAGAAGTTATTTCTGACTACTACAAAACTATGCCCAGAAATTTGGCAATGTGGAGGAAATAGTCCAATACCTGGAATCATGGCATCTTCCTATACTTAATCAGGAAGAAATAGATCTCTTGAACAGACCAATATCAAGCACTGAGATTGCAGAAACAATAAAAAAATCATCCAACAAAAACACAACAAAAAAAGCCCAGGAACAGATGGCTTCATATCAGAATTCTATCAAACCTTCAAAGATGAGTTTGTACCTACCTTGAAGAACCAATTACAAAATATTGAGAATGAAGGAAACATTCCTAACACATTCTGTGAAGCAAATATCACCTTGATTCCAAAACCAAGAAAGAATCCAACTAAAAAGGAGAACTATAGAACAATTTCAATAATGAATACCAATTCAAAAATACTCAATAAAATCTTAGACAATAAATTGCAGCTACACATTAAAAAATTATATATCCCAATCAGGTAGACTTTATCCAAGAGATGAAAGGCTGGTTTAACATATCTAGTCCATAAATGTAATTCACCATATAAATAGAAACAAAAACAAAGACCATATGATCATCTCAATAGATCCAAAAAAAGCATTTGATAAATATCAGTATCATTTTCTACTAAGATAACTTAAGAAAATAGATATAGTTGGCACGTTTCTTAAGTTAATTGAAGTCATCTATGACAAACTCAGAGCTAACATCATACAGAATGGAGTAAAAATGAAAACTTTTCACTTAAATTTGAAACCAGAGAAGGATGCCCACTATCACCACCAGTATTTAACATAGGGCTAGAAGTTCTAGCCAATGCAATCAGGTAAGAGAAGGATAGAAAGGGCATCCAAATGGAGCAGAGGAGATCAAACTCTCCCTCTTTGCTGATGATATGATCTTATACTTAGAAAACCACCAGAGACTCAACTACAAATCTCCTGGAAGTGATCAAGAAATACAGTGACATCTCTGTGTATAAGATCAATGTCCACAAATCAATAGCCTTTGTATGCACCAGTAACAGCCAAGTTAAGAAGCAAATCAAAGACACAATTCCCTTCACAATAACTTCAAAGAAAATGAAATACTTAGGAATATTCCTAACAAAAGAGGTGAAGGATCTCTACAAAGAGAATTGTGAAACCTCAGAAATAGCAGAAGAAATTAACAAATCAACAACAATAAAGAGAGCAAGCAACCCCAATATAAGGGGGCAAGAGACTTGAACAGAAACTTCTCTAAAGCCAAAAATACACGAAAAAAATGCTCATCATCAGAGAAATGCAAATCAAAACCACCTTGAGATATCACCAGTGAGAATGGTCCACATCACAAAGTCCCAATGCTGCCGAGGCTGGCATAGATGTGGAGAGAAGGGAACACTTTCACAGTGTTGGTGGAACTGCAAACTAATACCTTTTTGGAAGAAAGTATGGAGAATCCAAAAAGAACTCAAATTAGATCTCCCATTTGATCCTGCAATCCCATTACTATGCATCTTTTGCTTACTTTATTGTAAGAGTACAGTATACAATACATTTATAAAATATGTGTTAATTACCACTTGTGTTACTGGTAAGGCTTCTGATCAACAGTAATACTTATGTTTTGGGAGAATCAAAAGCTTTACGTATATTTTTTGACTGCATGGGGAGTGATCACCCCAACTCCTATTTTGTTCAAGGTTCAAATGTGCATTTTAGTAGAGATTGAGAAATTGTGCAGAATGAAAAAAGAAAAAGTCAAGAAGTGGTTGTAATAAAGGCTGATCAGCAAAAGAACTCTTGTTATCGAGTGGTGATCCTACTACTCTTCCAACAGGTTCAATGAAGTAGTGATAGAGAATCAGGAAACAAAAGAAAACTGTTTAGAGGAGTTGAGGACTCTAAAGAAGATGAAAAGAAGGCAGAATGCTAACAATAATCATGCTTATCATTTCTGTAGTCCAGGCACTATACTAAGTATTTTATATATGCATTTTTAATTTAATTGTTTAAAAAAATCTTCATAACTTTTTCAACCTTCTTTATAGATAGTACAGAAAAAATGCAGGTTATGAATTATCACTTGCCAATTTCTGTAACTTTCAAGAAAACACTTGGTTTGGCCCCTTCTGACAAGGTAAGAGTGGCTCAGTTTACATTCCTCAAAAGGTAATTTTTATGTAGCTATGACCCCATCTGACGGATTTTGTATTATTGCCTTGCAATATTCTTCAAAAAGAGGTTGCAGAGCATTGCATTGTTTTTGCGACACTGATATAAAGTGGTACAAATCTCCAAATGTTTATGTAGGTGTCTACATCCGTACTTTAGCTACTTGGTGGAGAACCTAAGGAAGCCTGAAACAGGAACCAAAGCTGGTAAAGAAGACAAAAGATTAAGCTCCAGGCAAAAGGAGCTGTGTTAGAATCCCTGTATCAGTTATAGATGGGTCTTCAGAAATGTAGCCAATGTCTTATGCCTCGGTATCCTCATCTTTAAATTCAAACATTAATTTTATTTCTACATGAGATTCTTATGAAGATTAAACGAGATGGTACATGTGAAGTGTCTGGCACACTGATAATTATTTACTAAGAGTAATCTGGTACCAGTGAGGAATAATACCATCCTAAATAGCTAGAAAAACAAGATTAATATCTGAATTTAGTAACAGTGTGTGTTTAGACAATACTGACAACAATTTGATACAAGAAGTAGATGCTGATGCACTAGTTCTATAATAAAGCATAATTCTTTATTTCTAATAAGGAATGACTTAGGAGCATGAATATAGTGTGAAGACTCTGGAACAGAGGTTTCTATTTCCAGACTTCCTGGTGTCCTTGGGAGCTTGGACGTGGCTTGTTACATTTGTGCCCACAATTCAATTTTCTCTTCTACACGAAGTAGGTGGACTCTAAATTTCTTTTGGAGAAAATATTCTGTCAACTTGGCCAAATTAAAAATTTGAATTTAATATTCAGAGAAAATACAACTCATCCCCAGGTGTATTCAGAAGAGAAGATAAGAGTGAACACCTGGTTTAATGGACTTAAGGTACCTCACTCTGACTTTGTCAGCCCATTGGCTCCAGTTTGGTTCAGATGTTGCTTTATGTATAGCCAAGGCAATAAAAGAACTCTATGAAAGAAACTGGGGATTTTCCAAAGACTGTTGCTGAGTGTCCCAGTTATTTCGAAATCTATTATCATAAGAGAAATAAAGCATTAAAATGGATAACTTCTCCAGTGGCTCTCAAACATGAAAATGTAGACGCTGCAGAAAGGCCTCAGGATCTTCTGTTCCACAGATTAAACTCGGCAAATTAATGTGGAGCCAACACAATGAGAGAGCAGTGGTGGTGGGGAAGCTTAAGGGCGGTGCCAGAAGTATCCCTGTAATGTGCTGCCAGGAGATCAGCCCAAGGGATCTTCCAGCTCTGGGCAGTTTCTGAACTGAAATCCTGTCTACATGGAAAAAGACAACGCTGATAGAAATAGAAGGACTAAGCTATATGAATTCAGAAAGCAACCTTCTGCGACCTTGTTTGTTCTTGACGGTGCTCTCATATATGGCATATGCACCATCAGCCTCCTGGTGTTTTCCTTGATGATCCGAGAACTAATTCAAAACTCTAAGTCTTCTTTAATTATTGTGTATGTGTGTGTACTTTAAAGCTGAATAGTCCACTCATTTCCTATTCAATGCATTATTTAGGCATCTTACTGGTAACATTTAATTTTATAGTACCCTGGTAAGAAAAACTCACTCTTTTTTTTTGAGACAGAGTATCACTACATGGCCCTCGATAGAGTGTGGTGGCATCACACCTCACAGCAACCTCAAACTCTTGGGCTTAAAGCAATTTTCTTGCCTTGGCCTCCCTAGTAGCTGGGACTACAAGTTCCTACCACAATGCCTGGCTATGTTTTGGTTGCAGTTGACATTGGTTAGCAGGCCCCAGCCGGGCTTGAACCCACCAGCTTCGGTGTATGTGACTGGGACCCTACTCACAGAGCTACGGGCACTGAGCCCAAAGGCACTCTTATTACTAAAAATTTACCAAGTCTTACAGTTTAGGTTATTACAACATCTAACTTCAAAGGAAGGTTGGATGGTACACACACAGAGGCAAGTGTGTGGAAATCATTTGACACTCAAAAGGAAAGGGGCTTTAAAATTAGCACATGTATCATGTCATCAATAATGTTTCATAGTCCTTGGTGTGTTTGCTGTGGTTCCTCTGCTTTTGGTTAATTTAAACAACAGAATCTCTGTAAGCTGACCACCCAAGGGACTGCAATGCATTGGTCAACACACAGAGGTGGGCAACATAAGGAACCATGCCTACTGTGCTGACATGTACAGGAGGTGCATGTCTGGTCTATGAAAATTCTGGCATTTAAGGAGGTAATCCATGCAGGGAGGTGTCAACTATAGGGGTTGTACTGTATTTTTTTAGGTAATCTCTTCTCATTTTTTAATTTAATTTTTTATTAAAGCATAACTGTATACATTTATGGGGTTCAATGTGATAATTTGATACACAATGTGGAATGTTTAAATCAAACTGATTAACATAAATATCACTTATTTTTTGTGGTAAAACATTTATAATTTACTCTTAGTTATTTTGAAATGTACCCTTTCATTGTGCACATTATGCAAGATCCCAAGTGCCCTCCCTCCTCCCACCAATCACCCTCCCCCTCCTCTACCCTCTTCCTCCCCTGCCCACTTTCTTGTTAGACTACATTTGTGTTTTACCATTCATATGAATGTGTAAGCATTTATATACTGGTTTCATAATAGTACTGAGTACATTGGATACCTTTTTTTCCCATTCTTGAGATACTTTATGAAGAAGGATATATTCCAACGCCATCCATGAAAATATAAATGATGTAAGGTCTCCATTTTTATGGCTGAATAGTATTCCATGTTATACATATGCCACAATTTGTTAATCCACTCAATCTCCTAACCCCAGTAAGAATAGCCCACATCACAAAGTCCCAAAACTATGGATGGTAGTGTGGATGTGGAGAGAAGGGAACACTTCTACATAGCTGGTGGGACTGCAAATTAATACAACCTTTATGGAAAAAAGTATGGAGAACCCTTAAAGAATTAAAAGTTGACCTTTCATTTGATCCTGCAATTCCATTGGTAGGTATTTACCCAGAAGAACAAAAATCATTTTACCATAAAGACATTTGCACCAGAATCTTCATAGCAGCCCCATTAATAATTGCCAAGTCATGGAAGCACCCCAAATGCCCTAATATATTTTTTAAATACTTTCCAGATTGCTTTTTTTGTGACGTGTGTGGTTATTATTGTTATTTTCTTATTTTTTTCTGTATCCCTGTTATCTCACACTTTCTTTTCTTTGAAAGTAAAAAACTTGTGTTAGGCGAGCTGTGGAGTCTCTTGGCTCACTTAAGTGGTTCTAAATATTCTTGGATTTCATAATCCCACAATGTTGGAGCAATATTCATATGCTCAGGGCCTTTCCAAGCCAGATTTACTTGTTTTTCAAGATGCCACTGGGAGAAAATATCTTCCTGAAGCCCCACTGGGATCCTTCTTGATGCATGACTATGATGCCTTTGTGTTGCAAGGCTCTTCAGGTTGGTGGTTTTGGTTATGTTTGCTGCAAAACAAGGCACCTAAACTCAAAGGCAAAAACAATAATCATTTTGTTATGCTCAGTGCTCCTGTAGATCCAGATGACAGAAAGGACCCATGTACAGCAAGGACGATGTCATTCATTACAATGTCTGTAGCCCGACTGGGAAAACCTGAAATCTGGGGGTAATTTGACCCCAGAAAACAATAAAATTATCTCCTTTGATCACAAGTCTGCTAGATTGTGCTCGATGCTTTAACCTCTAAGCTTCATTTTTCTCTTTATTAATCTGCAGGTAATTTTGGTGTCTAACTCATGGGTTTCATGTGAAATGTATACTTTTTTATATATAAGCATAAGTAGACCAGCAGGACTGTATGTGTATATGTCTGCCTATGAAATTATTTGAACCAAGTAGATAAGCTTTGTATTTTATTCACATATGAGGCCATAAAGTATCATAGCACAAAGAAAGTGCTCTTCGAATATTCCACATGAAAGATTGTAGAAAAGGTTTTATTGTGGAGTCTACTGCAGAGTAAAAGCTCAGAAATATGTTTCTGCATGAAGAAAATAACATATTTCTTAGACTCCATCTCTAGAGCATATGGTTTTGAGGACAGCCACTGAAAACATACTATCTAAATCCTTTCTTTTTTTCCAGAGAAGGAAAATGTAGCCCCTCCTACGACAAATTATGCAGTTGAGTTTGATGATATCACAAATTTCAGTGCATGTGATCTAGAATGCAATGGATAAGTTTCACCGTGGAAAAAGCACCTTTATGATTATAGTATCGCCCCTCTCAACTAAGCATACTAAGTTCTAACACCAGCTCCACTATTTACAAGCAGTGGACCAGGCCTGTTTTCTTATATGTACAATAACAATGATTTGAAAAAAAACAAAAAGTTCATATTTCTTGGGGTTCTTGTGCAGTGTGTTGGCATTTTACAAACTGGAATGCCACACAAGATCTGGAACCACTTAGAGACACCTTATAATCTGCTCAGGTATCATTGATCAGATATTAGAAAATGGGTTTCTATGTTAAAGCACTGAATTCTGAGGACCCCAGAAGCCAGCACAGATAGTGCTGTATTATAACCCTGTAGATTATATGCCAAATGTTTACAATGTCTCTTCACTATTTCAACATATTTATCTTAAATTCTCTCTTATTACTTTATTTACAAATATTTTTGAAGACATGAATATCTTAGTTCTGCTCTCAAAAATGAAACAAAGATGCCCCCAACCCTCCTTCTTGGTATTCTGTTTGTATTAAGCAGGTTGTGATAATCAAAAGAACCCCAAGAAGTGAAAACCCAAGCAGAATAGAAGTAGAAGTAAATAGTGCTGCTACTGTTCTCGATTTGAACATTCTTTTTTTCAATGCTAACCTTGAAATTTGTGAGCTCAGTCCTTTTATGCTAGATGAGATTTCTTTCCAGCTCTGTTCACTGAAGTCATCTGTATCACCTTCCTACCATTGCTATAAAAACCGCTTTCCATGATGTAGTCGATTTTGGAGGTTGAGTGTAGATGGGAGGCATAAAGTAATCTAATTAAACTAATTGAAAACAAGATATAAAAGTCTTAACCTTCCCAGAGACATTTCAATTTCAAATGAGGTAGTTTATTAAAAGCAATGAATCTTTAGTTGATGAAATGTCAGGCTGTGTAATAAAACTAGAGAAACTTAGCATTTATTGAGAGTCCAGTATGTACTAGGATTTTGCATACAACCATTCTTAAAATAGACTTATGTATTAATGCTCTATATAACTTCAAAAGTATATATTTTTGTGTGAAAATTAAGTATAATTGGATATATCTAAATTTTTATATAAGAATATATTTTGAATGACAAAGGCATATAAACTTCACAAATACAATGAGGTGTGTAGGATTTTTAGTAATCTGAATACACCAAACAAATAGAAAATAGAGCCATTCTTGATTCACAGAATGAAGTCCACCTTGTAGGTCATCTTGTTATAAGTATATCTCTTTCTATTTCCTTTTTAAAATTATTTTTTTGAGGTGAATACAAGTTGAGAACTTTCTTTTTTAAATTAAATCATAGCTGTGTACATCAATGCAATCATAGAGTATAATGTGCTGGTTTTATATACAATTTGAAATATTTTCATCAATCTGGTTAACATAGCCTTCATGGCATTTTCTTAGTTATTGTGTTAAGACATTTATATTCTATATTTAGTAAATTTCATATGTACTCTTGTAAGATGCATCATAGGTGTGGTCCTAGTAGATACATCTTCTTAACTGGAAACCTGTTGCCATCCAAATATTCCATAAATACATTACAAACATGAAAGCAAATATGGTATGTTCATCCTCAGAATTTTTTTGAAAATAAGTTTGCATTATTGCCCTTGTTGTTCTGGTAATAATTTCTTGAGTTATCAACATTTTTCTTTGTGCTCGATGGAACTCAGATGTATTTTGTAGTGACAGCCCAGTGACAGTTCAGCATCAACATGTGATTTCTGCAATTTCTTTTTCTTTTTCTTTTTTTTTTGCAATTTTTGGCTGGGGCTAGGTTTGAACCCACCACCTCCAGCATATGGGGCCGGCGTCCTACTCCTTTCAGCCACAGGAGACACCCATCTGCAATTTCAATATGGGCAGATCAAATACCTGGACACACACAATTACAGCTACTGTGGACAGTTTAGCTTCATGTCACCTGATAGATATTGATCTTCTGATGTCAGAGAGTTTCATTTTTATTCTAAGCATTGTGCCATTCAATGTAGTAGCAAAAAAAAAAAACAGTTTGTTACTTAAACATGATTTGTGATAAAGAATATCCTTCAGAAAGCTCCTGGAGAAGTAAAGAAAGATTCAGTAGCATATTGAACAGAAAAAAGGATTTTGTCATAGCCACATAATGATCATCAGTATTAAAATAAAAAAATGAATATTTTCACATATCTATTAATCAATACACTGAAAAATCTCCTTAAACACTTTTCTTCCCCAGTTTCCAAAGTTTTTAAGAAAAGGCATAACCCTTTGAAGGGTACAAAACTTCACAAGTAATATTGTCTATTTCTGGTATACTTAATACTGATTTAAAATGAAAACTTAATGGCATTTATCAAATCTTTTGTGATGTTGTATCTACATGATAGACTCTTTCTTAATTATTTTAATATAACTGTCCCATTGCAACATCATTTTATCCATCTTTGGTATCAATTCCTTGAAAGTCCATAATGGGATGAGGACGTTTCACTAAGAAAATGGCAAGTGCTAGATTAGATGTAGATTAGCACCTTCAGATGTGATACTTCTCATAAATTTACAGAAAATATGGTAAAATACACTATGTTAATTCAGGAGGTCTCTCTGATTCAGTGTTAGTGTTAATATTATTCCAACATTCAATGAATAAGGTATATTTTACCTTCAGAATAACTTAGATCATTGTATGCATATATTATTTTGTATTTATGGAGAGACCTTGCCTATTTATACATCTGAGGCTACTTTACTACCCTTCCTAGGCTTCAAACCTTTAAACACAACAATTAATTTCTCAATAGCATCCACATTTTGGCTTCTGTGTTTATCATCTGAAATCTGGGTTTTCTATTCCATCCAACCCACTTTCTCCAATGTCCATCTCATTTTTAGTGATTTTATAGAGCCCAGGGTAGAAATCAGATATTGTTTTCGGTGCTTCTACAAGAAATGAACTCATGGCACTGCTTGGAGCAGAGACCCAGGCAGCTGAATTTTTCAATTTAGTTTATTTATTGTCAATTTCATCTTTTTAAAACTTTTCTATAGAAGAAAGGATTTTTTTTTCAGTAAGCTATCTGACTTGCCTGAAGAAATTTCAAATCCCAAGTGTAGTTATTTGTTCTTTATCCATTGTCAATACATTAGGGCCATTCTTTCTGTCTGACTATGGAATTAAGTCAGATGACAAAAAGTCCCAACTTTGGGGGATGAATTACCTACCATATTGACTGATCTATTTGATCAATTCTATTAAAACACTCCAACCACAGAAATGCCAAAAATATAAAGACATCACATAATTCTCGACCTTAGAGACCTGTAATAATCTCCTGCTGCATTAAAAAGTTAAACTTAAGCATAAAAGGAACAGTATGCTTTCAAGATAAGAACATCAATTACCTAACAAGTTGCATTGCTGAAATAGACATTTTCCTTTAGATCTTCTGACTCATACATCCAACAATGGCAAGTGAGAAACCACAGTAAGGTCAGCTCATTTGATGATAGCTGTCTAACAGGAATTAACTGAGATGGTACTATGCATTATTACATTAACACTGAGTCAGATAGGGGGATTTGGTATATTTCTAGTAGTTAAGCCATTAATTTAAGAAATCATCTTTGACCAGCAGCACTCAAAGTGTACTTTCTAGTTTTCTTAAGCATTTATTGAAAATATTATCCTACAACATTATCAATACATTCTTTAGAATGTGCACTCTTATTAAGTTTTCCTCTAGAAAAGAATTTATAACTAAGACCTCAAAAACAAATACAATGATTACAAAAATCAATGAGTAGGATATAATTAAATTAAATAATTTCTGAGCAAAAAATAATCAACAGAGTAAACATACAACCTGTAATGGTACAAAATATTTACAGACTATGTATCCAATAAAAAACTAACACCCAGAATCTAAAAGGAACTCAAACGAATCAGCAAGAAAATAAGAACCCCATTAAAAAGTGGGAAAAGAATATTAACAGATATTTTTAACAAAAGAAGATATATAAATGGTGCAGATAGTGAAAATGAAATTCAAGTATCTGTTGGTGTACTATTCAGAACAATTTCATAATTAAGTGTCCTCCAATTAACAAGTGAATAAAGAAAATGTTATATATATATGAACACACACACATGCACTCACACACACACACCATGGAATAATAGTCATCCATGAAAAGAAGTTAAATAATGTGTTTTGCAGCAATTTGGACAGCACAAGAGAGAATTATCCTAAGTGTCTCAAGAATGAAAAAACAGTGCATGTTCTCACTTATAAATGGGAGCTAACCATTCGGTTTTTGTGGTCAAAGTGCTGTAATGAACATTGTAAAATAAGAAGGGGGATGATGGGACATGGTAAAGGAAGACAAATAGATAAAATTTTTGTTATTTTTTTACAATCAATTGAAATACAAAAATTTAAAATAATGCATGGAAATTACTCTTTTTTTTTTAATTAAGCCTTTCAAGGTCAGGTATGGTGTCTCATGCCTATAATCCCATGACTGTGGGTGTCCAAGGCACGAGGAACACTTAGGGACAAGAAATGGAGACTAGCCTGGGCAACAAAGTCAGACCCCATTTTGACACATTTTTTAAAACACATTAGCTAAAGGTGATAGTATTTACCCGTAGTCCTAGCTACCCAGAGGCAGAGGTATAAGGATTACTATAGATCAGGAGTTTGAAGTTTCATTGAGACATCCTCATGCCACTATAATCCAGCCAGGACAACAGAGTTCTTAAAAATGACATATAGTGATATAAATAAAAGAAAAAGCAAGGAAAATGTAAACTTTAGAAAACAGTGTAATCTTTACCTCAAAAAAGAATGATTTCAATATTGTTTTCTATTATCTTCCTGCCCTGAAAAAATATTTCCTGTGGTTTATTCAAAATTGCATTTTATTTGAATCGACTTTTATTTTAAGGCCACCTAAAATACACTGTTTTACATCAATGAAAACATCAGATAATGCATGTATATTAATTCAAATGCACTTTTCCTGCTTACTCCTTTATAGTTTTATTTAACCACTTTTGTATATCCAACACTTAACAATGAAGTGACCTAAGTGGACAATAATTATGGTAAAAATAATTTGTCCAGATCAATGTCCAAATCATTGTTTTGTCCAGTTCTTTTACCTAGGCAGAGTAAAATGGGACCTACGAATAACAGCTAAGCAGTAAATTATGAATTTGTTTTTATTTCTTTGAATAAACAATAGTTAATATTTTTGAGCACTATCTCTGTGCCATGCACTTTTAGTATTCATAACTACACTATATATAGAAATAGCATTCTGTTCATCATGTAACTACAGGCACAGAACTGCATGTCAGACCTGTGTGTCTTTGTAATCATTGATGTAGTTTACCTTCAACAGCACAGAGTGCTCTGACAGGTAGAGAAATCTTCCTTTTTAAATGTTAAATACTTGCTTAGAAGGTGGGTGTGAGCTTTGAAAAATCAACAAAGAGATGTACACTTCTTTGCTGGATTTTTAGAGAATAATTCTATATCTAATAAAGTGAAAACTTAGATATTTTTTAAAAAATAAAATAATGGACTTGCATGTTTGAGAAGATGAAGTTGACAAGACTTTTCCACCTTTTCCCCCATAAATAAAAGAAAACTCACCAAATATTATATGTAAAATTAAGATAAGAAGTCTCAAGGGTGGAGAGAATAAGACAGACTTCCTTTCTGATTCACGAATTCTGGGCTTACAAGAAGCTAACAATGGACAATGTAACAGGCAAGTTCCAAGCCTGTCCCCTAGTTCCCCCCCGAGTTGCGGAGAAACTTACCCAAACTGTAACCATTGCTACCTAAGCTATAACCACTGATACCCAAATTGTAACCCTGCCCCCAACTAACTGCAACATTCCACTTCTATACTGGCTTGCTTGCTTAGCTACCCAAAAAAAGGTATAAAAGATAACCTGCCCTCCACTTCGGGCTGACTGTCTCTCAGGGCAACGGTTCCCTGCACAGGTGTAATAAATCACCAATTGATTGCACCTAAGTGGTGTCCAAGTCTATCTTTTCAGGTCTAGCCAGTTACTACAAACACAAATGCAAAGAGCCACAACAGAAGCCTCTTTTCTCAGCAAAAAAGAGGCAGAGATGGAACATTCTAGCAATAGAGAAAAATTTTATGATAACTGCTGTATTCTAGTCAAACTCTATGGTTAGTAAAAAATAAACAGACAGAAAAAGGAAAACCTGTGGCCTCACCAACCTGTGCTAATGAAGGCTGAGTAGAGATCCAAACCTCCATGTTACTAGGCTGTAAATGGACAGAGGTGCCCCAGCCAATCCCGCTGAGACAGTGGCTCAGAAAACCAGGTAGGGAGTCAGGGCTTTCATCCTGTAAGTGCTAGAAGCAAGCCTCCTCTACCTGGTTATACAGAGACCACACGGTCTATCTTCACCACTCACATAAGCAAAAGTAACGGAAGCACACAGAAGTAACAGTCCCTTGTCCTGACAAGGGATTAGCAGAGAGTCAGGACTTTCAACCTCACCCAGCACTGATGACATCAGCCAACAAGTCACATAATGAGCCAGGACACTCTTATCCAGGGGAGAGGGACACAGTAGAAAGCCAGAAACCCCACTACCACTTAGAGATAATAAAAAGCTCCTTCCTTCCCATGTGTCACCTGCAGCCAAGTGAGGAACTGGGACTTTGACGTACACTGGCAGTAATGAGACAGCACCCTTGTTTTTGTGCCACAGATGTATCAGAAGAAGTCCGTTAAAATAGTAGACCCGAATACGAGCCAGAGTCTGATAACATAGTAGCCCCCAAATTAACAGCAACAACAACAAACAACCTTAATTATAGCTCAAAAGAAGAACAGAGATGACTTAAAGAACAATTCCCAAACACTCACACACACTAAGGCAGACAACTGCAGAGGTCATGTAGAGAGCTTCATCAAATCAGAATATTCAAATCTTGACAAATTCATATGCCACAGTTAAAATATAAAGCTACTCAGGAGGCTGAGGCAAGAGAATCACCTGGTCCCAGGAGCTAGAGGTTGCCGTGAGCTGTGAGGCTATGGCACTCTACAGAAGGTGATGGAGTGAAACTCTGTCTCAAAAAAAAAATTTTAAATATAAAGCTACACATCAAAGAAAAGACAGTAAGAAACTCTTTTAGGATAGTTTTCTGGGGAGATAGAAGAAGCATAGTAGCTAAATCTACGATTATGCAATATTCATGTCCTATCTTTTTCTCTTTCCTCCATTGGGCTTCCTTTCTGATAGTGTATGTTCAAAAATAGTATCTAACTGTAACAAAGAGGTTTGGCTGTACCTAGAAAGACAGGTTAGCTTGGCTGCAGCTATAAATCACTGATAAGTTATTGAGAACTAGGACGTTTGTCTGTGTGTGTTTGGCAGACAGTATTACAAAAAGTGGGTCAAATAGTATGGCTGACTTGAGACTGTTGTGGTGATCGGGAATGATTGATGTGTATTTGCTTCTTTTATCTCTAAGAAACATTTGTTTCATTCTTTAGACTCTGTTTGTTGCAATTATTCTCCATTTATTCCACATGTATCTACTTTGTCTAACAGGTTTGTGGGAAAACAAATAAAAATTAAAAATAAGAATCTTAATTATCTACTATGAAACTAATAGTTAACTATCATAGGAAAGCTATAACCCAATTTTAGCCCAAGAATATGGGGAAAGGGGAGAGGGAGGGGAGGGAAGGAGGGAGGATGATGAAGGGAGGGGGATTGTTGGGATCATGCCTATGATCTATCCTATAAGGGTACAGGTGAATCTTTCTAAATGTGGAATATAAATGTCTTAACACAACAACTATGAGAATGACATAAAGGCTATGTTGGCCAATTGGATGAGAATATTTCAAATTGTATATGGAAACAACACCCTGTACCCCATGATAGCATTAATG
>CAUYTI010014609.1:0-13481 GCA_963575145.1 Galago senegalensis | reverse complement strand
AGACAGTTGCTGTTGGTGTCATCAAAGCAGTGGACAAGAAGGCTGCTGGAGCTGGCAAGGTCACCAAGTCTGCCCAGAAAGCTCAGAAGGCTAAATGAATATTATCTCTAATACCTGCCACCCCAGTCTTAATCAGTGGTGGAAGAACGGTCTCAGAACTGTTTGTTTCAATTGGCCATTTAAGTTTAATAGTAAAAGACTGGTTAATGATAACAATGCATCGTAAAACCTTCAGAAGGAAAAAAAAAAAAAGATTGGGTTATGTTGAAAGGGTTATGTTAAAAAGTGTATGTTGAGTGGATTATCAGATATCACATGATGCTTAATTGGATCAATGAGGTCATTGCTGTATGTACAAAATTCCCTATATAAGCCAACTGGTAATAAAGAAGCTTGCTATTTTGCCTGAGTGAGCAGATGGTCACCTTTATTTAAAATACAATGTCAGTAAGTGTGCTTATTCTCCATGACATCGCTTTTCCGTGAGACCCTTACAGCAACAGAGCTAAAGTTACAAAATAGTAAGAATGGCAGATGGGGGTAAAGGTCAGACAGGACCTAAACTGACTTGACCAGCTATGTCATGTCCACCCTAGCCTGCCTGATCCCCTCTTATTCTCACTACTTATGCTTTCAGTATTGGGCAATTACTCAAGAGAGGTTCAACCAAAGATTGGGGAGATGAGTTTTCATCTCAGTCCCCCGCTGGCTACAGTGAGTGAGCAAAATCATCCATCTCACTGGGTCTTATTTTTAATTATATGTAAGATGTAGGAGGAGAATCTTCCAGCTCTGCTAATTCATTGCTTGTATTGGGCAGTGGTTAAGTATTTAGGCTCTGAAATCAGACTTTCTGGATTCAATGACTAGATTCAGTATTTACTAGATGCATAATTTAGAAAAATTCCTCATCTATAAAATGAGGTTGAAAATAAAGCCTACCTCTTAGCTGAGCATGGTGGTGCACACCTGTTATCCCAGTTAATCTGGAGGCTGAGGTAGGAAGATCACTTAGGCCCAGGAGTTGGAAGTTGCAGTAAGCGATGATTGTGCCTGTACTCCAACCTGGGTGACACAATGAGACCCTGTCTCTTAAAATAAAAAAATAGAGCCTACTTCACTAAGTTGTGATGAAGAGTATACTCATTTGAAATATTTACAATGTGCATATTAAAAATGTTCTAAGAATGTTTGCTTTTATTATGTCTATTGCCTTCTAATCAAGGAGATCATTGAAAATCCTAAGGGAAGATTTAGGAGGAAAGTAAAAGGCGAGTGTTTCAGTTGGGAGTCAGGGCACTTGCAGTGGAAATTCTCTTAGAGTGAAGAGGACCTAGAATGTAATATTCTCTTGAAGCTGAGAGAGCTCTTCTAATCAAATCTGATATATTTTCCCCATCAGGACTCTTGATCTCAAAGAAGGAAAGAAGACCACTCAACTTGTTACTGTAGGTGTGGATGGTGGATTTTCTGCTACAACACAGAGTGGCAGACAGAAAGGTGGGACTGTTTTCTTTCTACTCCTTTCTTTGGTCCCTGATCTTGTTGCTGTATCAGTCAGAGTCTAATCAGAAGACAGAAACCACAGTAATCTGAGGAAGTTTAATATAAAGAAATATAATACATTAACTATGACATATTACAGTATAATAATACAATAACAGTATTGAGGGATTGCCTCTTAAAAAGTAAAGTGAATTCTTTTTTTCTTTTTTCTTTTTGAACCAAGAGTCTTACTCAGTCATACTGGGTAGAGTGCCATGACATCATAGCTCATAGCAACCTCAAACTTTTGGGCTCAAGTGAGCCTCTTGCCTCAGTCTCCCAAGTAGCTGAGATTACAGGCACCCTCACAATGCCTGGCTAATTTTTCTATTTTTTTTTTTTTAGTAGAGATGGGTTGTCTTACTCAGGGTGGTCTCATCTCAGACTCCCAGAGTGCTAGAATTATAGGCATGAGCCAGTGTACCCAGCCCAAAGTAAAGTGAATTCTAAAGAATGTTTGAATAGTAGTTATAGCTCTAGGGCTGAGATACAGCATTCAAGGATAAGACCCTAAACCTTCCTGGGGCCAAGATGCCAACCTGAGATCTACATCTATAGTCTACTGGATGGCAGAGCAATTAAGTGGTAGTGTACTGGTAAAACAATGGTGGTTGAATTCTAACAATTGATTAACAATGCAAACTTTGATAAGCAATTCTCGATAATCAGTTCTCAACCATTATTTGTTACTATTAAAGTTTAACTGTTATGCCCAGATCGCGAAGTCCCCCAAAACCACCAAGGGAGCCGAGTGCCATGCAAAAACAAAGAGTCTTTATTCAAGCTGGAGCCTGGGCTCTCAGAGACCGGACACAGCGGGCAGGTCTTGGCTGAGAGCCCCGCCTCACTATTGTCTGTTTTCTTTATAAGGGTTGCATATTATTGCTACCAGAGGTCACAGAGGTTGGTCTGATTGATTGGCTGGGTTCCAGGAGGGGCTTCTAAGGATTCAAGGAATTTGTGGAATTTCCTGGGACAGGGGGCTTTCTGTAGGTGGAGACTTTCTACAGGCTACTTAGTGGCAGGTTTTTTACAAAATGGAGTCACTTTTGTCCTCTCATAACATTATAAAATTAACAAAAATCATATAAAACTCATATCCTGGTGAAATAGCCACATGACAGCTGAAAACCGTATATTCCCTTCCCGTTCTCCCACGGTTCCCTAGCTTGTTGTGCATTCTTTCCAAAAATCGGGACTTTTTAAAAACCCCACAGGACGTGGCACAAATTGTTAAAAATCAGGACTGTCCTGCCAAAAGTGGGACGTCTGGTCACCTTCCCTTCAGTGCTTTCTACTGATAAAACTTGGCATCATACCAGCTGGAAATGGAAAAATATCTAGAGGGCCCAGATCAATTTTCACAGAGCAGACAATGAAGGGTGAATTAGGAATGCATTGGCAACTGGTACAACTAAACTTTTTCCATTCCCATTTTGTAGGTGAATGGGCATCTCTGCATGGGTCTTATCTTTGTGTAGATAGCTCAACTTCTGTGCCCTCTTATCCCATCTTCCAGAGATATAATTCCTTTAATGCTACAGGACACAAAACTCCAATCATTCTTCAGTTCCAATACTCCTCTTAACTTGGGTCACTGTTTTCACTTTGAAGTTCTTTTTTTTTAAACTGGGACCTGAAGAGATCTCTTTATTTTCTCTCTTTTTTTTTTAGAGACAGAGTCTCACTTTATCACCTTCAGTAGAGTGCAGTGGCATCACAGCTTACAGCAACCTCCAACTCCTGGGCTTAGGTGATTCTGTTGCCTCAGCCTCCAGAATAGCTGGGGACTACAGGCACCTGCCACAACACCCGGCTATTTTCTGTCGCAGTTTGGCCAGGGCCGGGTTCGAACCCGACACCCTTGGTATACAGGGCCGGTGCCACTGAGCCTCAGGTGCCACCCACAGATCTCTTTATTAATGTTGAGCTTTAGTATACCTTACTTTTGTTGTTTTATTTCTGGAATCAGAGGAAGAAGTCCTTTATTTTAATTCAGTCTATCATATTGACTAAATTGACTCAGAACTAGTGACATATAAACACAGATGGGACTTTTAAACATTAGCTTACAAATCCATGATATGGTTTTATAAATACAAAAATAGGCATAACCAGGCTTTAGTATTTTCCTGCTAGGTCAGATAAATTTATAGTCTGAATTAGCCTATAGATTTTCTAAATGAATGAATATCTTTGTATAAAGGAGGAAAAATATCCCTTACATTCTCTATAAAATGTTTACTACTTTTCATTAACTACTTTTCAATTATACCTAATGCATGACAATGGAAAAAATTAATCAGTACAGAGAAGGGAAATAGACCCCTCAAGTTTTTATCATTAAAAAATGTAAAAACTGGGCGGTGCCTGTGGCTCAAAGGCGTTGGGTGCCAGCCCCATATGCTGGGTTTATTTTTTTCCTATAAGCAGCACAAACTGAATAAACAAATTATTATTTTGAAATATACCTCTGTGTGAGCATTCCAGAGGTGCAGTGGTTACAAGCTTCTTCCCTGCAGTTAGGTGAAACCAACTCAGTTCACATCCCACCCTAGGACAAAGGGCAGCCTCTGGGATAAGGCCATGCACTTTAGGTCTCAGTTTGTGGCCAGTCACAGACCCAGAGGCCAGACCCTCAGTTCCCAGACTAGAGACCCCTGCCGAGCCCTGGGAATGAGGTCAGCCTCACCGGGTCACCTGAGGGAGAACGGATGCGTGTGCAGAACTGGGATTCTGCTAGAAAATGTGACAGGAAGGTGCCTGTCTAGTACTACTTTGATAATCATAAAAGAACAGTAAACACCATGAAAACAAAAGAGAAGAGCACCAGTCCTGCAGTAACACAGACAGGGTGGGCGGGGGCCCTGCCCTGTGTGCCTCAGCCGCTGTGTCTGCCCCCCAGAGACCCTTGAGCGGGGGCCCTCCCCTTCCTGACAACTATATTTCAAAGGAATGGCTCTCCAGTCTTGAGAAAGACATTTCTGAGTTGTAGCGACATCATCACACCTGGAAACCCTTTTAAATAAATGCTCTAAGAAAGGAGGGTCAGAGGCCTGTGGTCAGGGGTTGGCTAGCACAAACAGTAAATTTACCTGACAGCTCTGAGTTTTCTCTAGTGGGCATTTTAATGGGGGCCTGGGGTCATCCTAGGGACATGGTCTCATGTTGAGAAAGCCGTGCTAGTGTTTGGTGGTCTCTTACAGCAGAGGTTTGCTGGGAGTCATTGTGTGTGGAGAGTTCTGCAGTTCCCAGCCCTTGAGGATGGGAACTGTCTGCCCAGGTCAGACACAGAGCCCCATCGTCTTAGCTCATTGAGTGGGTTAATCTAGTTTCGTCTCCTTACTTGACACTAAATGGACAAGAAGTGAGGGCCTATCTCTCCCTACCCCAGCTTGTCCCCGTGTGGTGGGAGTGCCCCCTGCAATGTTGTCTTTTCTGGGTCACCCCCCACCCCATATGCTCCCTGGTCTGCCCTTGTGTTCTTTCTGAGACCTCCTGGCCTGGAGCTGCTCTGAGTCAATCCTGGGTGGCCAGTGACAGGCCAGCAGGAATGCCAGGGTCTTCAGAGGCCAGCATGGCCACCACTGGGGGTTCAGGGAAGCTGGGTTTCCCTGCCAGCACTCATCAGTGACTCTTTTTGTGCTTTGCAGGAAGTGAGGACAAACTTATGGGAAACTGGAGGGCTTAAGACTGAGCTCTCAGCCACCTCCACCCAAACTATAAGGTGGTGCGGACTACTCAACATCCAGAAATGTGTGAAGGGTAATAATGAAAACCTTTCTATGGTCTCGACATCACAAACAGAGCCAGTTCTTGGCCAGCTTTAAAGAAGTGTCTTAAAAGGGCAGATGGTCTGTAGGGTAAAGATAGTTGCCATATGGTGGGGAGGACTTAGAAGGGTACTTTTATAACCAAGTGATGGAAAAGGAATATATAACTTGAGAAAGCATATTCAATATTTTAAATTTATATTTGCAAATCGAAAAGAAGTGCTTGTGAACGAGGGATGATGTATCGATGCTCTCCCCACAAGCACTTGGAAGCTGAATTAGATTCAGAGCCCTCAATTAACTCCATTTCACCTGTAAGGGTATTTCTGTAGTCCACACTACCTACAGGTTTAGCCACCTGAGCTGCCTTTTAGTCCATTTCCAATGTTGGAAAACACTTAAAGTGACCCACAAAATATTTGTATAGGCTTTATTAGCACACATCATTTGTTTAATGCTTTTGTTATATATTTTTGCCGATCCACTATCATTGATCTCTCAGAAATTACATGCACATCAATTAAATGCATGGGTGATATGGAGGCACTGTCCTAGAGGTAAGAATGAATTGCTAATGTAACTCAGGTTTTCTAAGGCCTTGCTGACCTGTAGATGCAAATGCAACTTCAAGGAGAATCATCCAAGTTCCAGGGGCTGTCACAATGCTGAAAATTTCTATTCTGTGATTTTGAAAGATTTTTGGCAGTTTGTAGGGAGAGGCCTCCTAGGTGCTCCTTAGCAAGTCTGTTCCTGCAGGGGGCTTCTGCCACCACATAGTTCTGCTCAGAAGTCCCCACCCATAGTCTCTGCCAATTACTTCAGGCGGGACCCTTCTGTCAGTTCTGAGCAGGTGTGTAGCTAGTTCTACTGCTACGACAGTCATAGTAATTACTAGAAATATGACTGTTGCTTATGTATAGCTGCATGCCTTGCCAAGCCCATTTCACATTTGGTATGTTAGGTGGTGATGAAGGATAATTAAGCATAGTAGAGGTTATGAGAAGTGTAATAATTTCCTTATTCCACCACAGGATCCAGTTGTTATTTTGAAAAATGTATAATAAGTACATGACTTTGGGTGGTGCCTGTAGCTCAGTGAGTAGGCCACCAGCCCCATATACCAAGGGTAGCGGGTTCAAACCTGACCCTGGCCCCGTCAAACTGCAACAAAAAAATAGCTGGGTGTTGTGGCGGGGGCCTGTAATCCCAGCTACTCGGGAGGCTGAGGCAAGAGAATCACCTAGCCCAGGAATTGGAGGTTGCTGTGAGCTGTGTGACACTGCCACTGAGGGTGATAAAATGAGACTCTGTTTCTAAAAACGAAAAAAAATGACTTCTCTGCCTCTGTAACACTCTGGTGTCTTAACAATTGTGCTCATGACTTTGAAGTTACTTCATTCAGCTAAAAAGGCATCTCGAGTTTGAAGAAGAAAACATATTGCTTGTTTTATTTTAAAAAACTAATTAACATTCTTTTTAAAAATAAGTTTACCTTAAATTTCCCAATGTTTTGGGTGAGTTTCTGAATGCTAAAAAAGGGATATTTCTGTCAGATGAGTATTTATTTTTACTCTCTGTCAGGCTTGTATTCCTTTTTTTCAAAGACAGGATACAGGGACAAGTTTGTTCCTTATTCTTTTTTATTCGTCCACTAGAGCAGAAGTACAGGTTTGACTCAGGGGACACGAATGGCCTCACCGTTATTTGGAGGTGAGTGGGTTCCCAGGGGGCCTCTGTACAGTCTCACTTTTCTCCTAGTAGCAGACGGATCTACTGCGTCTCCCAGCACACCTGCTTGTTAAATCGCTCGAGTTCCACATCCCTGCCCTCCACCCCCCCATACAACACCTGGAAAGAGCTCTGTCCACTAGCTTGGGGGCACAAGGGGTGGTGTATTTTGGCAGAGGGAGAGTTGGGGGAAGACAGGATTGCTGAGGTCTGGGTAGGTGTTGTCTTAGCATCCTGAGACAAAAGGAGTCACCTGAGTTGACAGGAGCTCCTGTCCTCAGAGCTGCCTCATTTCTTTGGATAACAGGTGTTATGGGACTTTTCCTTTTTAGGCCGAGGATTCTTCCTCAGCCCAAGGGGAAGGTAAATAGAAACACTTTGAACAGCACTCATGTTAGTATCTAAGACTCATTAACCAACATCTAGATACTTTTATCTAAGGATATAGGAGGAGGGCTCAGTGCCTGTAGCTCAGTGGCTAGTGTGTCGGCCACATACACCAGGGATGACAGGTTTGAACCTGGCTCAGGCTGGCCAAACAATGACAACAACAACAACAACAACAAAATAGCTGGGTGTTGTGGCAGGTGCCTGTAGTCTCAGCTGAGGCAAGAGAATCTCTTAAACCTAGGAGTTTGAGGTTGCTATGATGTCACGGCACTCTATGGAGGGCAACATAGCAAGACTCTGTCTCAAAAAAAAAAAAAAGATATGGGAGGAGAGGACAGGAAAGGAGCTGCTTTTTAACCTGTGTATCCACCTTACCACCCATCTACCCACCTGTCCATCTACCCATCCACCATCTACCCACCTGTCCATCTACCATCCACCATCTACCCACCTGTCCATCTACTCATCCACCATCTACCTACCTGTCTGTTCACCTGTACATTGAGGAGTGGTAGTTAAGGGGAGGATGCAAAGAGTTTTCTTTAGTTTAAACACAGATACTATAGAAAATTCTTCAGGGTAAGAGTGACAGTCTTGGAGTTACTTTGAATTCATTTCTAGAGGTGAGAGTGTATTGTTGTGTTGTAATTTTTAAGTTCTTGTGCTTCTAGGCCAGTTCTAAAGGAGCTTTTTTTTTTTCTTTTGGCTGTTTCTGGCTGGGGCTGGGTTTGAACATGCCACCTCCACCATATGGGGCTGGTCTCCTACCCTTTTGAGCCACAGGCGCCTCCCTAAAGGAGCTTTTTATTTCCTTACTAGGTTCTTGCCTTACCTGAGAGCCTTACAGCAAGATCATGGTGGGAGCCTTGTGTAACAGCCCCTAATCCTTTGAGTGAGAGTTCTGTAGGCAACAATATTTTAAAAACTCAGGGAGAGTCTAAGAAATCCCTATACACACACACACACACACACACACACACACACACATGCATGCATGTATATGCACAGTCATTTACTTTAATAAGGTTAAATGAATTACATATACCCACCATAAAGACTGTCAAATAAAGCAGGGTTGAGTGGTTACTGAGCTTTATAACCAACAACTTAGCTTGAGTGATTTAATTGGGTGGTCACGTCTCAGAGTATATGAAGCCCAGGACAGGCTAGGGCTGCCATAGCAAAATACCACAGAACAGGTGGCTTAAGTAACAGCAATTAATTTCCTCATGGGTCTGGAGGCTGGAAGTCCAAGGCCGAAGACTTGGCAGAGTTGGTTGCTCTTCAGGCCTCTCTGGGCCCTTCTCTCGGTGTCCTCACATGGCTGTTCCTCTGTATATGATCATTCCCTGCTGTTCCTTCTTTCTAGAAGGGCATCAGTCAGCTTATAGGGCTTACTCTAGTGACCTTATTTAATTAATCACTTCTTTAAAGGGCATCTCTCCAAATACAGTCACATTCTGAGGAGCTAGGGGTTATGGCTTTGACAGATGAACATTTTAGGGACACACAGTTTGGCTCTTCACACCTGTCAAGTGAGCTTCCTACAGCTTATACTCAGACCCAAGGCACCCCACACTGTTAGTTACCGTCCGGCACATGTCACTCTGCTGAGTCCAGGTCATGCTCTCACTGATTAACTTAATTAAAGGCCTTTCTCAGAATCATAAACTTGTTACTTAAGCTAGTTTCATGTGATTTGAGAATTATCTATCATCTATCCATCCATCCATCTCCTGTTTTTAATGAGCTCCAAATGAGTTTAAAAAAATACAATAGAAGTCAAACAGGTTACCTTTTTATAACAGAACAAGCTATTTTCTTTGACTATTTATGTTCTCACTCCCCCACGAAAATTACACACCCCTTAGACTGGACCGAATCTGTCTCCATTATATACAAATAGTCTAAATGTGGAAAATGCAATTGTTCTACCAGTTCCTTATTGTAAATGGAGCTAAGTAATCAGCTATTTCAGTATTTGGCCCCCTGTCAAAGTGCATCTTCTCATCCTTCTGGTTTTTCTCCTTGGCATTAGCTCTTCCTCGACCTTGACGTAGACTCAGCAGTGCACCTGCTTTTGGGGGGCCACACTTCCATTACAGCAGCCGTCAAGGCAGGTGGTTTGGGTTTACATGTCTGTGCCCTCAGCAGGTAAGGTCTTCCTCAGACCAAGTGGCGACAGTGATGGGTATTGGTGAAGTGAAGGAGGAATGCACAGAGGCAGAGCACCCTAACAAAGATGGGGAGACTGTCATGGCACAAGTAGAACCAGGAAATAGAAATGAAATGATCTCCCAGCCAGAGTCTCCTCTGGTAATATCTCAATAATGCCCACTTCAGATTTGTGGACATCTAATACCTTCACACAAATGTGTATAAAATCATTTGAAAATAATAAGGTTCTTTACCAGTACAAGAGATGACGAATACTTGGTACTAAAATAATCTCTGAATTACATCTATCATACAAAGCTGTTGTCCCACAAATGATGTGACATAATTCTAGCCATGGGATGTTGGCTAGAACTTGGCTCAAAAGACACATGATATGGCTGAACTTGCATATCCCCCTCCTCTTGACCACTTGGGAGACTTTGAGGTCTTTGCTTTTTCCGAAGATAATTGGAGATAAGGATGCTATATAGCATATGCCCTTGTCCTGACTTGTGGAGGCAGTGTGAGCCTTGCATCTTTTCTCATTGCAGGAGCAAATGGCTGATTACATGCTTAATGGTAGAGTGTCCTTGGTTGACCAGTTGCCTTCATTCCTCACTCATGTTTGGAGGGTACTTGAAGCCATGTTGAGTCTTATTTTGGGGATATATGAGATTTTATCATCCAGTACAGTGTACATTGGAAGAAAGGGCTACTTCATATTGCTGTCATGGTCTGCCTCTTATAATTTCTTCTTTTTTTAATCTCTTCTAATCCTTACTAACTTCCTTGCCATTCTACAACCTAAATTACAGATGTGCTTTTATTTGTATATAAATTACTCTTCAAAGGAGCACTAACTAGGTGGTAAGAAGACAAATAACATTTTAATGAGATTTTCTCAAATTAATTCATCTTCAAGAACATACTGAGATAGATTGGATATCAGATAACTTACATCAAAATAATTACTTCTAAAAATTGAGATCTTAAAAAAATAGTGACATAGGTAACTTAGGAATGTTTTTGTAACATTTTTCTATTTAAAAAAATGGAAAACTATAATAGAAAAAGACAAAGTTTTGATTGTATGCAGATTTAAAATTTTCTCTCCATCAGAAGCAAGCTAAGAAAATTATGTGTGACATGTATAGCTAATAATCACTTAATCTAAGAAGTATGGTTTTATAGATGACAGGCACATAGCAAAAACAGACAAGGACATGAACAGAAAATTCATAAAAGAGGCTCGGTGCCTGTAGCTCAGTGGCTAGGGTGCCAGCCACATACAACGGCGCTGGTGGGTTTGAATCCAGCCCAAGCCTGCCAAACAACAATGACAACTACAACCAAAAAGAGAAAAAAAAATAGCCAGGTGTTATGGTGGGTGCCTATAGTCCTAGCTACTTGGGAGGCTGAGACAAGGGAATTACTTAAGCCCAAGAGTTAGAGGTTGCTGTGAGCTGTGATGCCTCAGAACTCTACTCAGGGAGACAGCTTGAGACTGTCTCAAAAAAAAAAAAAAAAAGAAATTCATGAAAGAAACATAATTGACTGGTAAACACAAAAATGTTTGAAAAAAGTGATGCATTTCAAACTGACAAAGATTAAAAGCAGTGAAATTACCTAATTGGAAAAGTGCAGGGGATAAGCAAGCATTTTATGCATTTACTGGTGGGAGTGAAAATTAATGACATTTTATAAGTTATGTGACAAAAGGCTTTGAGATGTTTGTGGTCCCAGAATTTATACTTCTAGGAATTTATCTAGAACTGAGATGAGCTAGAAATTGGGAAATGTTTATGTTCTGCTTTCAGGTGAACACAAAATAGTAGGTATAATATGATTTCCACTATTATTACAACATGCACATTTTTAAAAGACCAGATCAGAATGAATTACTCAAACATGTTAACAATGGGTAGATAGGCTAAGGGTTTTTGCATTTTCTTCTTCGTGCTTTTCCACTTTCTTCATATGCTTCTATATTGAGCCATATATAACTTACATCGTAAAAAAGTGTGTTTTTAAAAATAAGTCCTTGCTGCAAATATCAAAGGGGCTAAAATTTGACAGATTAAGGAGCCAACCAACCCCAGTCTATCCCTAGGGTGGTGCAACAATTCTCATTTCAGTTTTGATTCTTTTTTCCTTCAGTCTAGACCAACACTATCTGTTAGCAATTTCTGCAAAGCTGGAAACACTCTGTATCTACCCTGTCCAGTACGGTATCCACCAGCCACGTGTGGCTGTTAAGAACTTGAAATGTGGTTGGTGCAAGTTGAACTGACTTTTAAATTTCATTCAGTTTAAATTTTAAAAAGCCACACGTGGCTTGTGGTCCCCTTCCTGGTTATGGTGCGGGGCTCAGGATGTTCCCACATTGAGCCCTTGTCCCCTGGCACATGGCCACACTGCCTCTTTTATTTTATTTATTTATTTATTTTTTGAGACAGAGCCTCAAGCTGTCCCCCTGGGTAGAGTTCCGTGGCATTACAGCTCACAGCAACCTCCAACTCCTGGGCTCAAGCAAGTCTCCTGCCTCAGCCTCCCAAGTAGCTGGGACTACAGGCGCCCGCCACAGCGCCTGGCCATTTTTTGATTGCAGCCGTCATTGTTGTTTGGCGGGTCCGGACTGGGGATTCGATCCCACCACCTTAGGTGTACGTGGCTGGCACCTTAGCCGGTTGAGCTATAGGTGCCGAGCCTGCCTCTTTTATTTTTAAAAAAGTTTCCATTTAAAAATATTTAATTGACAAATAAAGATTGTATATATTCAAGGAGTAGAAGGTTTAAGATTGAGAAGGGAGGAGGTAATAGGTGGGAAATGTTGGGAGCACCATTGAAAAGATTTCAAAGAGGGCGGCACCTGTACTTTAATGGGTAGGGCGCCAGCCCCATATACCAAGAGTGGCAGTTTCAAACCTGGCCCAGCCAAACTGCAACAAAAAAATAGCTGGGCGTTGTGGCAGGTGCCTATAGTCCCAGCTACTCAGAAGGCTGAGGCAAGAGAATTGCCTGAGCCCAAGAGCTGGAGGTTGCTATGAGCTATGATGCCACACAGCACTCTACCGAGGGCCACAAAGTAAGAATCTGTCTCTAAAAAAAAAAGGTTTCAAGAAAGCTAAGAACAGTGGAAGGGGAGTCAGTGAACCAAGTATAAAGTCTCAGGTCCCTGAGATATTGACTATTGGCAGGAAGAGTGGAGAGGTAGGTGGAAAGTGACTGCTGATGTTATTTAATTTGTGGGAGCTCATTGGCACCCTGAGGGAAGAAAGCAAAACCTACATATGAAAAACTAAAATCTATTTTTCATACAACATGGCCTGTAAACAGGAGCCACATGTCTCATGCTTCCCAACTGAAAGGTGTTAATTTAGTTCCATATCAGGAAAAGCCAGACGTTATGGGTGTGTTGGCCTTACTGACAGAAGCAGGGTATAGTTAAAATGATGAACATTTTTCTTTATGGGTGACTTTGCAGGATTTTTTCAAGGGAAAATTTGATAATGTTCAATGTTAGGAATTTGGACTGACTTTAGAACACAGTCTTCCACCTGAGAGTGATCCATTGATTACCTGTTGATCCCCTTGGGAGGGGGCCTAGGATTCAGAGTTTGAGGTCTTAAGAGTTATTTTCAGGCTCAGCGCCTATAGCTCAACTGGCTAAGGCGCCAGCCACATACACCTAAGGTGGCGGGTTCGAATCCCCAGCCCGGACCCACCAAACAACAATGACAACTGCAACCAAAAAATAGCCGGGCGTTGTGGCGGGTGCCTGTGGTCCCAGCTACTTGGGAGGCGGAGGCAAGAGACTCGCTTGAGCCCAGGAGTTGGAGGTTGCTGTGAGCTGTAATGCCATGGCACTCTACCCAGGGGGACGGCTTG
>CAUYTI010014607.1:0-10732 GCA_963575145.1 Galago senegalensis | reverse complement strand
AAAAATAAAACTGAAATCCTGCCCTGAAGTGCTAAGTATACTCAAAAGCAATGTTTCAAATTTCAAGATATCTTTTTGTGCAAATCTGAAAGTTGTTGCTTATGGCCAATAGCAAAAAAAAAAAAAATAATAAAAAATAAAAATAAAAATAAATAAATAAAAAAATAAAAAAATAATAAAATTCTTAGCAGAATTTGTGTTCATTTCATGCCCTGTGCCATCTTGCCTACTATTTGTCTTTGGCCTAACAAAGTTTTCTAATATGGAATAAGAAGTATGGAAATGGTATAGGAAATATAACTTCGGAATTATGCAGTTTAGGGTACTCCGTTCACAAGTGGTTGTTGACCATCCACGTTGTCTGGCTTTTCCTTCTTCTGGTTACGATCTTTACCCGTGCGCAGCCGATTACCTTCACTGGAGGTATTCTGTAATGTTTTAGTGTGGACACTCCTTTCATTATTGCAGTCAACTCTGATCTAAAACAAGTTATAGTTGTTATATACACAGACCATATCCTATTGTAATCTGTAATTGGCCTGACAAGAAATTTAAACCTGAAGTGTAAATTACACATGTTAAAAGAGAAATGGAGATGAGAACAGAAGTTGGAGACATTAAAAAGTAGGATCTTTATTTGGTTTATTATTTTAGAACCTTCACCTTTAACTGGAGTGTCAGTCATCTTAATGTATCCAAAGTTAGAGAAAAACCTACAATTCTACTATGTCTTCTTCTAAGCAGAATAAAACCGTGGAAAGCAGTTAAACTGAATTACTACTACTGATTAACTGGAAGATATACATAGCTCTAACAGTGGAGTTCAAAAGGACCAAGTTATTCTCTAGAGATTGTGAAACCCAGGAGAAGAGACACAAAATAATGTCTTTCTATTGACTCTACCAGGGTAAGAGCTCAATTAACTCACTTATTATCCAGCCTTTAGTTTATACCTTTGTATCTATCACAGGCATGATTTAAGTTTCTCTATACTGAGAGGTCTTACAGTAGAATACGAGCTTTGGTTTCTAATAGCTTATATTTCATTAAGACAATTCAGATGATCCCACAGCTTAATCTGAAGGATAGAATGGTATAAAGAAATCTGAAGATAGTTTGTGGAATGATTTGAATCCTAAGAGAATACAACAATTAATGCAATTTAAAAATATCCTAAGAGTAACAAAATATTTTAAGTACCAAAGCTGAACACTGCTAAGCGAATTCCAGATGCTGTACTGAAGGAAGATAATAGTGACCGATGGACCTAAAACAACTAGAAATATTCATCTGTTTCAAGTAAAAATGCTACAAGTATCCCCAAATGGCTGCAATTTCAAAGTATGTTTAAATGCTGGGTACAGGTGGTATTTTAAATATTTGGTTGCCAAGTGCTTTGATTTGTATCTAATTTAATATTCATATAGACAACACCAAATTTTTATTGAGTATTCCATTTTAATCATAAAATACTCATCCTTTTAACCAATGTGGTCAGACTGCTAACTTCAAACATGTCAGTTTAAGTGGAGAATTACAAAACTGGGACATAAATACCTTCTTTCTTCGTAAAGGACATTTATGTATGTTAATTTGCTAATCTTTCTATGCTAGTCCTTAAGAACCCACTAACAGTTAACATGTAGAGCTGCTATGAATTCTAAGGAATATTCCATCATAAAGTTTTTGTCTTAAAGTATCCCCCACCAATATTGGGTGTTGGTCCCAAACCAAACGATAGCCAGGAAAGAACCATTAACTACTTGGCTTAAGAATTAAAAGTTACAGAAAAAGCAGAAGACAACATGGATCCTGAGAATCAGACACTAGGGTCTGAATATCACTTAGCCATATGCTAGCTACATGGGCAAAGGGACTGAAGCTTCAGTTTACTCACCTATAAAATGGATAAAACTACTTACCTCAAAGGGCTGCTGTAAGATTAAATGAGATAAAACATACACAAAGCACTTATCAAAGGTATGCCTAGATGTACTTAGGGGGTAATTTAACAATGGGTTTTAGCATTAGTGATAATCTACTGAGAAGAGACCCTCAGAACAGACCACTGGCTATAAACAAGGAGCTGGCTGACTTGGCATGGACACTAGCTGAATATCATCAGTTCTATCATGATTATTAGTTGTGAGAGAAACACCTTCTTTTCCTTACTTTCTCTTCAAAGAGAACACTTTATCCCTGCAGCTAAGGGGAAAAGGGACCCACCAGGCTTATTCAGGTCTCTCAGTCTGTATCAGAATGTTCCTTTGCTTGGAGAACTGGGTGACAGAGGGTTCCACCAATGTGATATTAAAATCACAATGTGGCTGCTAAGGTCTTCATAAATATTTACCTAGATTGTATATTCTCTAAAGAAATCCTTTTATTTGTATACTTGTCACAAAATACTAAGATTGCCCACAATTGTAATGCTACAGGGGAAATAGTTCACATAAACCAAATTTGTAGTCTTTAAACATGTTTAAAAATAAAGTAAAATAAAACTTATAAATATTAAATTGCCTTATTCAAAAAATTTAGATGAAAAAGGCACACAGGTTTTACCTGAAGGGATCCATCAGCTGTTCTTCCTTTAGCCTCTCTTGGATTACGTGGACGATTATCTGTTCGGGAGTGATCGTCGTTTCCTACAGGAATATTTTTTAAAGGTTCAACAGTTTCTGATTCTGAAATGCTTAATGAAAATTCTTTATTCTTACATCTTCTATTCAGACCAACCATAGAATCTGAAATGTAATCAATAACCTAGAGATTCCACTTACATGATGGCCAATAATCTAGCCTGCTACTAAGCAACAGAATATTCCAAAGATATTACAATTCCACATTCAGCTCGGTGCTGGCAGCTAGGGCACCAGCCACATATACGGGAGCTGGCAGGCTCGAATCCAGCCCGGGCCTGTCAAACAACAATGACAACTACAACCAAAAAATAGCTGGGTGTTGTGGCAGGCACCTGTAGTCTCAGCTACTTGGGAGGCTGAGGCAAGAGAATCACTTAAGCCCAACAGTTTAAAGTTGCTGTGAACCGTGACATCACAGCACTCTACCAAGGGTGACATAGTAAGACTCTGTCTCAAAATAAAATAAAATAAAATTCTGTACCTGCTGCATTACAGGTCAATGCTAATTATTAATCAGAAGTTGTTTAGAATCCTTAAAGAAGCTAACTAGTTGCCAGTGTTCATTAATATATTCTATAGGAATCATGGGGAAAGCTGCCTAATAAACAGTCCGTCACTTAGCACACAAATGAAAGGCCAATCCTTTCCTATGATGATCAGCCAAAAACAGGAGAGATAGGATCTGGATAATACTTCACTGCATCACCAAGATGTTTCATGGACTTTCAAACAGCTATTATAATTCATCTTTATTTCTTAAAAATGAAGACTTCTGTACCTTTGAAGCCTCCTCCACGTCCTCTTCCTCCCTGTCCTCTTCCTCCTGCTCCACGTCGCCGCCCGTCTCCTCTGCGCAGAAAGCTCTCCCTCTCTTCCTCTGTTGGAGCTAATGACCAATCACTGAGTTCGTCTCTGTGGTCAGATTCTGTTTCAGAAGCATTTGATGCTTCAGAATTAGTTCCTATCGAGAGTTAAAAGTTATATACCATTGTCTGACTTAAAAAAAAAAAAGAGGTTAACAGAAACTTCCAGAGACTGTTTCAAGGGTAATCTGATAAACTCTTCCCAATTTATAAGCCCACTAGTGTATTATCACCTTCCAATTTGTAAAAGAGTGATTTTAAATCCAAAATGAAGGGCTTTGCAATATCTGAGGCAATGTTACTTATAAACATTTTTGGTTTTTATTAAAAAGAAAGGTATTTTATTAGCCACCTAAGTTCAAACTTGAGTATGTCACATTATTAAACATCTGTGCTCCTTTAAACATCTGTGCTCTCTGGAGGACAAGCTGTCTACAACAGCTAAGTGCAATGCCTTGATAAATAAACCCTTTATAAAGAGAGCTCCTTTTGACAAGATTTAGCCCAGGAAAGAGGGAAATATACACATTCCTATAATTTTTGAGAGGGTAGCAAAGACAATGGTAACTCTTAGTAAAGGGTCTCTTGTGGGGTCAGGGACTGGATCTAGCTAAAAGGGGGTATGCCTGCCTGATGTTTAGTGTACAACTTTCCCTCCCACTCCTAATGGATAACTGATAATCACTAAATGATTATTATAATAAACTTTATGCCTAACAGGGTTAATGACCCTTAGGTTATGGGAGAAGGGGAAAAGAGCCCCATAGTGAGGTGAAAATCCATTGGTAAAAAGAACTGACTACTGGGAGAGGGGTTAGGGGTTGTTAGGTTCCAGGTTGGCCTTAGGACTAGGTGTCTCTCCCCAACTCCAGAGTATCAACTCTACTACCTCTCTCTCTTCCTCTGTTGGAGCTAATGACCAATTATAGCTTCACCATTATAGCTTCATTCCTGTGGATCTTGAAGACTTTTCCATCTTAAAGAGTTCCTTTTTGAAATGCAAATATCTGTGAGATGGATTACACCTTATACCATCATTAGCAAGTTTCATAGCAGATTCACAGTTGAGCAAGAAAGACAGTAGGCACTGGCAGGTGGGGACCAGGTTCACTGAAAGGTACTGGGAGAGAAGAAAGAAGCAAGGACAGAAGAGCTGGAAAGGCAAAGAGAAACTTCGCCTACTTCTTGACTGTGCCTAGGGCTGACTTTGGCCATGCCACTCAAAATCACCTTATGAGCCACAGGATGTAGACCCCTGATTTACACAGTCCATCCAGCAAGTATGACCAGCACATGCCTGACAAAAAATGAGCCACAATACACAAATGAAAAAAGTTTTGGCTATACAGTAATAAAATTAGGAAGGGCCTTAAGAAAGTCATTAACACACAAGGGCTTAAGCAGATTTATCCCCAATCAGAACATGGATAGAACTCACACCTACCCTGTGAACTCTGTGTGTTATTATCAGGTTTTTACTCTACATGTGTCTTACAATACAATTTGACCCACTGTGAATTGGAAACCAAGTAGTGAAAAATTACTATAAGGGGGTTCTAATGAATATTAGAGATTAGCAGCTATTAAGTCTAGGAACAAATAAAGTTACTGAGTAAAATGCTTAGTTTGTACCTGAAGTATATCCAGGACCGCGTCTGCCGTGCCCCCTATTTCTGTAAGGTCTACTACCTCGACCCATTCCTTGACCATCATCAGTCACATAGCCTTTTTCCTTATCTGTACGATTTGGTGGTGGTCTAGAACTAGCTCCAATCTGTCGCAACTGCTCATCAATTTGTAATCTCTCCAAACGCAACTGGTCTACTTCCTATTTAAAATATACAAGATAACAGTAAAAATAATTTGACATTTTACTTAATAAAACCTTTCTCCTTTTCATCAGATAAAAAGTATACTGGAAATATTTCAACTTCAGTTCTAAATTTAAAGTTAAACACTGTTACACAAAATTATCAGGAAATTGAATCATCTCCTTAAAAAGAAAATTACTATAGATAACAGATTATAGATGTCCAGAATTAGAGATATAAACAAAATACTCAGCATTAAAATTATACTGAATAAAATTTAAAGTTATTTGATTTGGCACTATTATCCAACTATACTACTGCTAAGGCACAGATATGCTACTTTGGGGACTTCTTGATGATAGGATATTGAATAAAACAATGTTACAATGTACAAAGACAGATAAATGACATTTAAGGTTTAACCAGGTAACCTTAAAAATCTCACTTAATAAATAATCTTAATTAAAATAGATTTGCTGGTTAGTATCTTAATTTTAAAAAAGCATTGAGTTTGGGCCATCTTTTGTTTTAAAAGAATATATATTACTATAGTAGGTATTTGGATGTGATAAGGAACAATTATTTTTCATGAACTAAAATTGCTGATATTCCTTATATGAGGGAAAAAACCTATTTAATAGCTGACCAAAACAGCTAGGTCTTACATCATGCCTTAAAAACCTTTTAAAGACTATAATTCTGCTAGAGTAAGTATGACAAACAATATATATTTAATCTATTAAAATAAACACCTAGGGTCCACTGACAGACTCTTACCTTTACAGATTCCAGTATGTTGGGTTCTGTTAAATCCAGATGAAATCTAATTTCTAACCCTTCTCCTTATAATCTACCCATAAACATCTCATTTATTGGCTACCAGGAATCAGATCTATAACTATAGTACTGGGTATTAAGTAGACGTTATCATAGAAATTGTCCATATGAATAATCTCATTGGAGAAACACCTTTAATGCTAAGTTTCTAAAATCTGATTGTGGCAGCTTCTGGAAAAGAAAGGTCAGATAAGGATCTAGGTGAATTTTATATGTGCTCTAAAACAGAATCTGTTTTACAGAGGACTTGAGCAAAGGAGACTGCAGCTGAGGAGACTTCAGCTGCGTGGCTTAGTAATAGCTCCTGGAATGGGTATATCTTGCAAAACAGAATGGCAATCCAGGTTATCTCACTGGGGCAAAGCAATCACCTTTTGGTGAGAAATGCCAGGCTCAAACAAGGGAAGATGTGGTGATGAAAGAATGGCAACAGAACAGCTGCTGATAACCAAAAAAGGTAATTGAGTATGAAGAATAAATCAAAATATCTAAGAAAGAACATTAGTCAAAAGAACAAGGGATCTGATACAATATAATCCTAACTGTCCAGGTCCTCATAATTAAGCTAATAATATGAAGAAAACACATAAAACAGATTACACATAAAACACACTGTAAAACAAAAACAAATAAGCAAATCAAAGAGGTATCCTGCCCATGCAAACCTTGCTGGATGAAACCTTCCCACTATTAATTATTAACTGACCACCATAAGAATGAATGACATGGTTAGCTATGGCACTGTTTCTCTCTTTCATTCTTATTTACATACAAGTCATACAAGTAGAAATTATTTACTTCTTATTTCTTTCAAGAAATCAGCAAAAAAAATTCTTAAAGTAGTGCCATAAATAAAAAAGTTGAATTATTTTTAAAAGACTATTTAATACTGTCTATATTATAATTTTGATATGTATGGATTTGAAGAAGAAAATATAAAAATGAAGTGGATAAGGTTACATTTAATTAAATCACAGAATATTTTGGTAAAAGAAATTTCAAAAAGCATTTAGTCTAGGAAAGTGACTTGCCTAAAGTTACACAGGTAGCTCATGGCTGAAAAAAGACTATCAAAGAAAATCACTAGACTGTCAATCCAGTGCTCTTTCCAGTATACTTTGTAACCCTCCTGGTTCTTACCTTCCAGTTTGCTATTTAGACGAGGCATAACTCTACAAATACTAACTAAAATGGGCATTTACAAGACACAAATAGTTTGTATTTTGAATAACAGTATAGATAAAAATACAAAGGGCAAACATTTAAACAGAGGACTTCATGAAATGCTGAGATTTCCTTGATCAATAACATAAAGGGAACAACAAAGGCCAAGTGCCATAGACATAAAATTTGACCTGGAAAAAACCCACAAAAGCTAGAAAAGATCAATTGGATTAAAAGACTATGTAGAGAATTACCTAAATTGATAACAAGGGTTTAACAGAAGAATAAAGGGAAATAGGGAGAACTGGTATATAGGTCCTTAAATTTATAATGATGAAAAATGTTATGTGTTTTCAAAAGGGATGTGTTTCAAGAGGAACAACGTCAATCCTTTCTCTACTATCTTTTACGGGTCATACATTGTTATGTGCAGGCTAGAACAGATCTAGCTACTGAAGTATTTACTATAAAGTTTTTATATTTTAGTACAAATGGATTAGAAGTTAAAGTTCTTTCTGTTCTCACCTTTAAATAGTTCAGGTGATAATCCAAAAGAACAGTGGCATTAGCGATGCTGTCCTTTGTTCCCACAAAAACGAATGGTACCATACCCTGAAAAAGAAATTGCAATAATGATCTCATAAAATTAATGACAGATTAATCTGAAAATGAATATGACTGAATCCCTAGCACAGGGCCTAGAAAGTAGCAGGTACACAAATGTCTGTTGAAAGTACAAATTAATATATGAAGATAAAAGTAAAGTTGACATACTTTACACATCTATAGTACAGCAACCCCTTAAATGCATGATTATTATGTTCTAAAGACTACTGTAAAATGCTGCCCAAACCACAAATTATATGCAAGCTTTAACATGAGATGCATAAACAAAATGAATAATTTAAAATGGTCTAATTCATTTACTGTAGGTTTTACTGAAATCAAATTCTCAAAAAAAATTCAAAATTGTAAACCAGGGTGACAAAAGTGAAAAAGATCAATTTTGTTAACTAAGTCTATAGAATACAAATAAAACACAAAATAAATTAGGATACATAAAAATACACTGATTAATCTGTGAGAAAAAGAAATCTAGGCCCATCTATGAGTGTAAAATTTGGCAACCCCACATACATTTCAATAAAATAGTCTGAAAATTTTAAATGGCTGAATAACAAGTAAAGTTTGATCTTCTCTCTATGGATATTACTTAATATAAGGATAGATTTTTTAAAGGCATATACTAAAAATTTACACTTCTAACTTGTCTATACAAACTATGAGGAAAAAAGCCTTATTTCTTATATAAGGTATAGGGAAGTCTAGTGACAGTTGTGCAAAATAGGTGGTAATTATAACAAACATTCAAAGTTGAAAAAAGTTCAACATTTTGCTATTAAAGACATACACGTGTTTACTGATACTCACAAATGACTAACAAAAAGCATAAGGTAGCTTTGATGTAGATTATAATTAATTTTCTACACAAAGTTGAAAATTGTGACAAGTGAAGAAGTTGACCTTTGATCAAAGTACCACTCTTTTATAAAGAACATGTATTTGATAGGTGTGGCACTACTGGGCTGCTGTTGCCTGTTTGCTTTCAGTATACAGAATCTTAAAAGTATGTGAGGGCGGGAACAGGTTTTTCTTTTACCCTCCACATGAACGTGGCTATTGATGGGGAACAAAACTGAACAATTAGGAAATACAGCTTACAGACTGATCATTCAGCAGTCAAGGCACTACCTTCTGGTAGCAATGACCACCTGAAGAATCAGGTGCCATTAAAAACCCATGGGCTTCATATAGATTTTTTTCTTACATCAAATAATACATGAAGTATGGAAATAATCAGGCCTATAAATTAGGTATCTTTTCTCAAAAACATCACTTTTGGGTCTTGAGGTTTTCCCCAATTATCTTTTTTAATGAACCTGTTAACCATATAATTTCCCAAAATACTATATGATGGAATGCTATATCCATCCCTCTGGGTCAAATATCACCAAAATAAGCCTAAAATCCTATGTTACAGATTTAGCTAGACTGATTTGAAAGAAAATCATTTAAAAACATTTAGGCCGGCTATGGTGGGAGACCAAGGCGGGAAGATCTCTTGAAGCCAGGCATTTGAGACCTGATGGGGCAACACAGCTCAACAAAAAATTAAAAAAGAACTATCGGGGGTTGCTGGTATACTTTGTGGTCTCAGCTACTCTGGAGGCTGTGGTGAGAGGATAGCTTAAGTCTAAAAGTTGGGAGGCTATATGAGCTGTATAATCTCACTATACTCCCTCCTATACATAAAAAAAAATGTTTCTCTTACAACATGTTCTAAGGACCATTCTAAGTTATGCACCTTGTCAGTGGACCTGAATAGTAAATTAAAATGAAGAAGGGCAAGATCAGAATGGTGGCTGTAAATATGGATAACTGAAAAACATTTCTTCCTGTTCTGGGATAAGAACCTGGCTGCCTAGCAGAAAGGGATATCAAATCCATCTGCAGTAACAATCCTTTTTTTAAAATGGCATTTTTCTTTTAATCTCTTGCGTCACAACATCTTTTCCATAAACAGTGCTTGCCCTCAAGGAACTACAGTGCAATTGAGGAAGATCAGTATGTAATCTATGTCTAAGTGCTATGTTAGAGGTGAGCACACAAGAGCAGGAAAGGGGAAACTCTTGACCCATTCAGGGGCAAGTATAAAAGAAAAGCTTTATAAGGAGTAAGATCAAAGTTAGGTAGCAAGTAGGGGAGGAGGAATGCTCTAGGCAGAGTAAACCTATGCATATGTCTAGAAGCAACGGAGAATATGATGATGTCTGAAGAACTTGTTCAGTATGGCTCAAACTTGCCTAGTGCAATAGGGAAGACTAATGAGACAACACTGGACAAGTAACAGTGAAAAGCCCTTTAAGTGGCATGGAGGCAACTGAGTTTTATGCCCAGGGGAATGGAGCCACATACCCATAAACAGTTCTCCATTAGCCCCCAACCCAGATGATCATTTGTCATCTTTCTTAACAAGGGAATAAACATTAACATATAAGTTGAAAATGTATTTTACAAGGAATGTCTTCCTATCTGCCAACCCTTGAGCTCAGGCTTCTGAGATTCTCTATTATAATTGATGAAGCCACCAACAGCTAAAGCAGTACACAGTACAAGGAATACAAGTGATATCATTAATTATAACAAATAATGTACAGAAGCCTGAATGCAGGACTTTCACTGCAGGACTCTTAAACTCATTTCTTTTTTCTTTTTTCTTTTTTTTTTTTTTTGAGACAGAGCCTCAAGCTGTCCCCCTGGGTAGAGTGCCATGGCATTACAGCTCACAGCAACCTCCAACTCCTGGGCTCAAGCGAGTCTCTTGCCTCTGCCTCCCAAGTAGCTGGGACCA
>CAUYTI010014606.1:0-10883 GCA_963575145.1 Galago senegalensis | reverse complement strand
ACTGGGGGTGGAGTTGGGCTGGAGCTGGGGTGGAGGTGGGGATGAACTGGGGGTGGGGTTGGGCTGGAGCTGGGGTGGAGCTGGGGATGAACTGGGGGTGGAGTTGGGGATGAACTGGGGGTGGAGTTGGGCTGGAGCTGGGGTGGAGGTGGGGATGAACTGGGGGTGGAGTTGGGGATGAACTGGGGGTGGGGTTGGGCTGGAGCTGGGGTGGAGCTGGGGATGAACTGGGGGTGGAGTTGGGGATGAACTGGGGGTGGGGTTGGGCTGGAGCTGGGGTAGAGCTGGGTTGAAGTGTAGACACTGGTGATTGTGTGTTCAGCTTCATGAAATTATTCATGGACCAGATTTTTCAGATTCTGCAGTTTTCAACTTAAAATTTCCAAGATGACAGTAGGTATTGTCATTTCTGTGACACCTGAGGAGAATGGAAAATAGAACACAAGTTTTTAAGACAGGTTTAGAAGTGGCAAAGCGCTTTGTTCATATTTCAAGGTCTAGAGCTCAGTTACATGGAAACACATAAATTCAAGACTGTAAAAAGTATGAACAAGCTCCGAGGGCAAGTGAAAAGGGAAAGTGGATTCAAACGTGGCTGAAAAGCGACGTGATCTTTTCTGGTCATCCGATGTCCTTGTCCTTCTTTTTCTCACACTTGGAACCCACTCAGTCTCTCCCAAGCATGGCAGCCTAAATGTCCATTTAACATCGCACAGAGCTCAAAACTCAGAATCCGTGGTCCAAAGGCAGATATTTTTCCATTTGCAACAAATTATGAATTCCTGCACAAATAAGTAGACATGTCTCCTTTCTACAAGTCCAACACACACACAGTGGGGGACTCAGGTCTATCTGCATTATATATCTCCAATTTGGAAAAAGGTGCAATTATTCTTACATAAAAATAATAGAATCTTTAAAAATATTTATACATAATGAGTGTACATATGTATAGGTTCTGGGCAATATTTTGATACATGCGTACAATGTGTAGTGATCAAATAAGGGTAGATAGGATATTCGTCACCTCAAACATTTGTTATTTCTTTCTGTTGAGAACATTTAATATCTTCTCTTCCAGCTACTGAGTTAGTGCCACGAATACTTGTTTATTGGCAGTGGGTCTGTTCTCCGCAGTGAATTCCTTCATCTGTAGTGACAGAATGGAAAACATTCCATTGCCCAGGAAAATTCTTTCTCATCCATTATCCTCCATGGCCACAAGCAAATAGGATTTTGGTGCGTGTATCCTTCATGGATGGTGTACAGTTTCTACATTTGTAACAGCTCCGCCCTCCCTTGCTGTAAGATTGTGGGCCAAGGCTTATCATTTGATTCACAAAGTTGAAAGCCTTCTGAAGCCGGGCTCATAAATTCTCTGGTAATAAAATTTTCTGTACCTCTTTTAAACTTCTGCAGAACCATATTTCCTGTAATCTGCACCTATTTTAATCCTAGGTCGATGGCTCTTGGACTCTGTTGGGTTTCAGAATTACCAGGAAGGCTTGGGAGAATGCAGGTTGCTGTGTTCCATCCCCGCAGTTTCTGACTCAGTAGGTCTGAGTGGGGCCTGAGGATTTTCATTTCTAGAAATCTTTGGGTGTCACTTATGCAGGACTATAGGAACCGGGCTGTGAGGAATATTGTCATTGTCATTCCTACGTCCATGTAGAAAAAAATATATATAAACACACAAATAGGTTGAAGTTTCCTGAGTCTGGGTTCAGATTTATGCAGTCCAACATTTATACCAGCTCATTAACTCAGACCCAGTAATGGAAAAGTTCTTCAGACAATTACATCTTTTATGTCATCAGCAACATGGGAGAGAAAAACTATAAAATAATCAAAAATCACTGGTGCCAGATTCTTAAGTTGGCTGCATTTTAAATACAGCTAGACGACGACTCCCACTTCAAGAATATTTATTCGCCCCGTGGCCTTCATCTCATAACCAAACCAAACTGAACCAAACGAACAAATAAAACATCTCAGTTTTTCCAATTTCTCCATAGCTATTCCTTGATTTCAACCTCCGAACTGATAATTCAGTGTTACATACTTTAGTTATTTTTCAGAGCATCACTTCACTAAAGGCTACTGCGTTTAATAATCAACTCAGATGACGGCTTGATACAATAAATGTTTATCCTCTACCTTCACAGTGTCAAAGACAGTTTTAGTTTGGTTGGACTGGGTAGGACAAGGTGGTTGGGAGGTGAGGGTGTGACTCAGATGCTGGACGCTACTGTATCTAACATGAAGATTAGACGGCCACTCTGGCCATTACCATCCCAGTCAGCTGGAGGAAGATAAGAAAGAATCAGGCTTGGAAGGTTTACGGAATTTTCCCACATCATTTCCACTTATATTCCTTGCTTAAAACTTAGTAAAGTTATATTAGAATAAAGACTAATATGACATCTAACTGTCTGCCCAAGGAGAAAAGGGAGAACAGAGTTCAATGGCTAGCCACACCTTTACAAAGTAATACACCACCGGAGTCTGAAATGTTTAAAATACGGGGATAATTATCACCAAGTAAATTCTGCAGTTATGAGAATTTAACAATATGGATTAGAGTTCCTTGCAAAACATAAACAAATGTTAGATATTATCAAATTATGACCAACCATATCATGTTCAGTGCAAATGTGACATTGTTAAAATATATATTGTATAGCAAATTGTATTGTTTTACATAACCTATCATGTATTTTTATAATATTTTGATTATATCATTCCTAAATAGGAATCACCTCTGGGGTGGTGCTTGTGTCTCAAAGGAGTAGGGTGCCGGCCCCATATGGCGGAGGTGGCGGTTTCAAACCCAGTCCCAGCCAAAAACTACAAAAAAAAAAAAACAAAAAACAAAAAACAAAAAACAAAGAAAATTAAATCTGAAGTTTTCTAGAAAATGTTTTACATAAATAATACATATAAGATACAGTGTTTGTGATAAAGGGCACTTTCAGAAACAGATGAAATTCATTATTTCCATTTCTAGAGAAAAAGTACCAAACAAACATGCATCAGTGCATCAACATTTACAGAATTCCCATATTATTCCATCGGAAATTGAGTTTCTTCACAGAAAACTTTAACAATATTTTAACCCAATTCATATTTTCCCATAAATCATATTTAATAAAAATTAATGGATTTTTTAAAGAACACAAAAGAAATTAAAAGTGAAATACTTATTCCTTACAGAAGAGTTTATAATTAAAATGTGCCACAGATGTTTAAATTGAGGATCAGTTCGTAATGCAGAAAATCACAAGTCATTCTTTAACATTTGGATAATTTAACTTTTGAATTTTTCCAGAAATTATTAAAATGAAGACTCACAGAATCGAATTAAAAACAACATTCCAGCTCCAGCCGTTTGCTTTAGTTCCTTGCTCTCTGTTCAAGGAACACACACATTCTCCTGGAATCTTAAGTAGAGTCAACCCTTTTATTATAGAATTTACTTGTTCACATCAATCAGGTTATCTTTGGTTAGGTTTAAAATTCTTTCCTCTATCTCAACCAATAGTATATAAAAACGTACACAACTATATATCCTTCTTTAGTTTTCCTGAGTAGAATTTACGCAAGAGTTCTATAATATTCCCACAACTGCTAATTTCTGCTTGCAGAGAACTGGACAAGCATTTGTCTTTTTCAAACAGAACCAGAAAAACACGTCCCTCAACAAGGTAATACTTTCCAGTTTTAGACCCTCGTCCTGAATGGTAGTCCTCATGGTGGTGATTTTAACACCTCACATCAAAAGATATACCTCATCATTTGTATGAAGGAAAATAGATTTTGATTATTTTTGAATGTCATACAATTCTCTTTTATGTTTCCTTTACTTTCAAAAGATAAAATATCTGTAAAAAGTTGTATCCACAAAACTCTAAAACAGTGGTTCTCAACCTTCCTAATGCTGTGACCCTTTACCACATTCCTCATGTTTGGTGACCCCTAACCATAAAATTATTTTTGCTGCTACTAGCAAGAATTATTTTTTGCTACAAGAGAAAATTTTATGGTTGGAGGTCACCACAACATGAGGAACTGTGGATTAAAGGGTGGCAGAGTCAGGAAGGTTGAGAACCACTGCTCTAGGAGAACTTGATGTGGAGCCTTTGCATGATTGACAGCTACGTATTCTGCTCATGCTTCTTATCAAAACCTCTTGAGACGACACGGTTCACGATCTTAGTTTAAACGAGGCAAAAAATAGTTTGTTAAGCATTTGTGGAAGAGTCTTTGAAACCAGTGAGTAGCCAGAGAAGAAACAATGAGTTACAGTCACATCAGATATTATTTTTATTTAAACAATAAAACTCTGGAATTCCCAACAATAGAGGAACTCATACCTTGCAGAGAATATCAGGATTTACCTTCCCACTAAAACTTCTTTAGATAAAACATATTTCACGTTTTAATGCATTTAACGCATTTAAAATTTGCATGAATAGCTTTTAAAATTAGGATGTTCCATTGCATGGGATAAACATGAAATTAGTCAAAACTCAATATCGGGCATCAGTGGTTACGTCAAGTTCTTCGTTAAAGATAAATCTAGTAGCTGCCAGGAACTACATCAAACTATTATAATAAATATTATCTATTTTTCAGAGCACAATATCTCTTACAATCATTGGGGCAAGGGCTATCACCTACAATACAAAATATAATCATATATTACAAAGTTACTTTTTGCAAGTAAAGTCAATTAATGTTTTCCTTTACTTGACAATGCAGCAAGTAAATGGAAAGACACTTCTGTCCCAGGCTCTAAAACTGGTGACAAACTCAAGATTATTTTTTAAGTAGTAACATTTAGCAATAAGTATGGTAATGTGTTTACAATGCATTTTCCCTATTGATGCAGTTTTAAGATAGTCATTTGTTTATTTTTTCTGCTCATATTAGAATGACTGAGTGTGTTGTGTGTCAATAGTGTCTGTAAAGAAAATAAAAGTATAAGGAAATTTTCTGGTTTTGTATAGTTAACATTTTTTTTTCTCATGCCAGGGAGGGGTATAAGGAACTGCAGATACACACAGTCCCAATGAACCACTGCAGGCATTTTTCTTTCACCAAGTAAGAATCTATTATGAGGACAATATGCATCCTAGACCACCATGAAATAGCCTAAACAAAATTAACGTCACAATCTGACATCTATGTAGAAAATTTAATGCAGAAATTTCTCAAAAAAAGGAGAGCAACATTGGTTTTCTGACTATTTGGTGGATATACGAAACTCACATAAATAGAAATTTTATAATTTGTACTCTAGAAAATAGCAAAGTCATAAACTTTGATGATTTATTCTTCTTTGGAGAAATTACGATATTTCTTTAAAACAGTAGCATAAAGTTTGGTGGTAGAAATCTTACACATTTAAAAATTATGTATTTATTTTTCCTCTTTCATTTTAATGAATAATTAATGTTCCTAGACATGTATTTAGCAAAAGGATACACATTAAAAAGTTACCATTTCAGAATTTGATTAGGCCATTCAAGATTTCTCAGAATGACAATTATCCTACTGTTTTTAAAAAGGGCTTCCATCAAGTACTTTATTGCTGCCCGATCGGCCTTACCTGTGGCCTTACTTCCCTTGCTAATGTACTTTTGGCAAATGTGTACAAATGATTTTCATTAATGGTATGAGTACTGGGATTTTAATATTCTAAAATTAGTTAAAGAATTTCCTTTACAGACTAATATTATACTTCCATTTAGAAAAAAAAAAAAAACTCTCCTCCAGGACTTAGCTTATCTTGAACACTTTACATATCATAGAAAAGAATGAACGTCAGCATGCTCCTAGTGATTGATCCACAGCTTTTGGTTTAGTTTATTTGATCAAATATTCATCCCATCAACACACGAGCAGCTACTATTTCCCATCTACATGAGTACGGTGTTGGAGTCACCATATAAACAAAAAATACATGCAGGGTGAACATGTATTTATCTAATCGGGCTTGAATACTTTATGCTATTACATTTTGTAAGATGATAATATTTTTATAGATAATTTTCAAATTAAGGTTAAAGTTATTAGTTATTTGTGAGTTATTATTGTCACTTATTCAAATCACAGACTTGTACATAAGATGGCTACATTATAATGGAAAAAAATATGTGGTTTGGAGTTAAAAAGCTTGGGCGTAAACCTTATCTATTAACTTACTAATTCCTGTGGCTGTGGGCAATACTTACAAGAAAAATTAATGAATCATAATGTCAACTAAAATTATGTTAAAAGTCCTTTTTTTTTACCCATGGTTAATAATAATTGGAGATTTTTATAAACTACTAAAATTTTACTTCCTGCATCTTCAGATGTGGGATAAGATCCATATTAGAGTGAAAATACATTTCGATAGATATAAATGAACTTCCAAACACTAGGAACACAGTGAGCTCTCAGTAGATGCTTCTCCCATCACCTAACGCTGTTCTTCTGATTCCTTTTTGAACATTCATAACATACAGATTGTGAAATATTTATAATTTGGAAGATTATTAAATTCTGTGAAACTGCTAGAATTACAATATATTTTTGCAGAATCTAAATATTTTATTTTTGTTTCAAAGGGCTTTTTTTCAGAAAAATAAGATGTCTCATCTGTGTAAAAATCATTTCTGCACACATTTTAGATGTTTGCTGAGAATTTGCCATGTGCCGGGCCCCACCATAATAAGTAGAGATAAGATAGGCACCCTTTACATGGTGCACAAATGTGACAGCTGGATAGACATTAAAAAGGCAAGTGAAAATTAGAAAATAGCAAATGACAAACAAATTGTGATATGCTATAAAGTTAAGTAAAAGAAGAGAGTGATTAAAAAACTGAGAGAATTAGAGATTGTGCTGCATTATGTATAGACAGGCTTCAGAATATTCACAGTTAAAGGTTTGCTTGAAATAGAAACATGTTGATAGAAAGCAGGAAAGAGCATTCCAGGGAGAGGAACAATACATAAACAAGTCATCAAGAGTCCTCAGGAGAGAAAAAGTTCAGAGTTTGACACATGTGCGGGATTGGAAGAGTAACAGTGTGCAAGGGTAAGGGATTGGAGGAGTAACAGCATGCATGTGTGAGTGATTGGAAGAGCAACAAACAGTGGGCCTGTTTAGGATAACAAAGATTCAAGACATAAAACAAGATTAAAAACCAAGGAAATACAGATTACTCTTGAACTTGAATGTTAAAACCAGAGGTTGAGATTTTACCTTAGGTGTAATGAAAGAATTTTATTACTGAACAAATGGCATAATTTGGCACAAATCTGAAGGTTGCTCCTCCTGATGAATGAGAATGGACTGAAGGGGGCACAAGAAAGAAGAACGAACCTGGTTCAAATGCTGCCGGCTGCTTAGAGTGCTGAGTTGGGTTAGTGAAGAGAGAGCCCAGAACAGTGGAGGTAGATTGAACAGAGTCTGCACAGAGATTAACAAGGAGAGTCGTTTTCTTGTTTGTTTTTTTTTTATTCCCAGATTCTTCCATTCCTACATTCTCACCGTGGACTACCTGAAAGGTATATTTGGACATACAAAGCTGGGCATGGTGAAACTAATTTCAAACAGATTTCAAACAGGCAGCTAAATGTTTTGTCTTAAGCATAAAGTTTATAGTTGCCAATATACTATGGATTATTACTAATTTACCAACCCGTGGAATTCCTCTAACTCGCTATCACATTCAGAAGGGATTGCGCACGGAAAAAGGTGAGATCTGTTCAATTCTCAAATAAATGCTTGAAACGTTCTGTGCTGCAAATATTCTTTTAAATTTTTATATTAAGGCATTTAACATGTTATAATGAGAGCCATGAAACTTCTATTTTGTTCAAATTTGCCTATAAATGTGCTTATGACATTAACCTTATTTAATCTACATTGTTATAGCTTTTAAATCCTCATATGGAGGCTCCTCTACCATCAGGCTTGCGGCTCTGTTTTCTTCCTGCTGTTCCAGGCTGAGAGTTCATGATTTCACCTCCCAATCTGTACACACACACTCACACACACACACACAGAGACACAGACACATAGATACAGACACACACACAGAAAGACACAGACATACATAGACACACACACAGAGATACAGACACACAGATACAGACACAGACAGACAGAGACACAGACACACACACACACAGAGACACACATAGACACACAGACACACAGAGACACACACATAGACACACACAGAGACATACACAGATACAGACACACATACACAGAGACACACACACACAGACACACACAGAGACACACAGACACAGACACACACAGAGACACAGACATGCATAGACACACACAGAGACACACAGAGACACAGACACACACATAGATACAGACCCACACATACATACACAAAGACACAGACACACACAGACACAGACGCACACAGACACTCACCCAGAGACACAGACACACACACAGACACACAGAGACACACAGACACAGAGAGACACACAGACACACACACAGACACACAGAGATACAGAGACACACACATAGACACACACAGAGACATACACAGACACACACACAGATACAGACACACATACACAGAGACACACACAGATACACACATAGACACACAGAGACACAGACACACACACAGATACAGACACACACATACATACACAAAGACACAGACACACACACACAGACACACTCACACACAGACATACACATACACACACAGAGACACAGACACACAGAGACACACACACCCACAGACACACAGACACTCACCCAGAGACACAGACACACACACAGACACACTCACACACACACACAGACACACACATACAGACACACATACACAGAGATACAGATACAGACACACACAGAGACACAGACACACACAGACACACAGAGACACACAGACACACTCACACAGAGACACAGACACACACAGACATACACAGACACATTTGTACAATGTACTTTATGCATTTGAATTTTATCTTTAGTGCATTTGTAGAGAAGTAAGATTTCTTAGTACCAAATACCCTAACAAAGAAGTCAAAAGAGAGAAAATATCAAAAGTATCGTATATCGATTAATCCCAAGGAAGGGTGGACAACTGAAGTAACTCACTCAGTGTTAGGCAACTTAGGGTCATGATTATCTCTTTGATAATTTCAGTTATAAAATACAGCACGTACTATGGCTAATACAGTACACTTAATATTTGCCGGGATAGAGGCTCTTAAATATTCTCATCACAAATATATGTAGCTGTGTGAGGTGATAGATATGTTAATAACTTTGATTATGGTGATCATTTGGCAACGTATTCATGTATCAAAACATCATTTTACAAATCTTAAATATAAATAATTTGTATTTGTCTATTATACTTCTATGAAGCTGAAAAAAATACTCAGATTGGCTAAATATAAACTATGAATGCCCGTGCAGCATGATTATCTGTAATAGCAGGAAAATCAGAAGCATAGACATAAGCACATTTACGACAATGCCACTGTGTGGACCAAAAATTCACATAAATGTGCTGGAAAAATTTTTTCACACAAAAGCTTCAGAAATGCAGAAAAATCACTGAGTGCTCACTTTTCCACATTCAGTAATATTACACTGCATGAAGTAAAACTTGTCCTGGGAAATGTGTGCCATGCATTTTCCATGTCTGTGCATGTCATTGGTATTTTGTCTAGAAGAGCCATTTAGGGTCCCTTATTCATTCCTTAGAGATACTCGAGTTTCATTTATATTATTCCCAGTAGTTTTCACTTTATTTAAACTCCTTGGAATTCTTTTTTAGATGGGTTAAATATTTTTCACTTTGCCATTAGTCTTTATTTCATTAGAAAATACATAAAACTAAGTTTCCTATCTCGGAATCTCAGACCCTATTAATGTGGAAGTCACCTGTATTAAGCTGATTAAGTAATGAGGACAGGGAATGATCTCTAACATACCACAGGGAAAAAAAAATCCCCACAATGTAATGACACAGATAAGGCTTCAGGGCTTATCTTCACTGTTTTCTTTTAAAGACATATTAAAGAATGACCATCTTCTTAAGAGATAACAGTAAGGTGGGTTATCTCTTCTTGTTAATTGCAATCATTGAACTTTCCTATAAAGATTATTTTATAGCCAATGGCAGGCATTTACCGTCTAATTTATCAATATCCATGCACAGAAAAGGTTTATTGTTTTCTGTTTTGTCAGATGACAAAAAGTAAATTTTATATTTTTTATTAAATTTTATACATCATTATTATCACAAAGAGGAGAAGAGTTGCCAACGTTAATTGAAAGCCAACTTTGATCAATACACTGTTCCAGGAATTGTTTCAATGTTTTCAATAACCAAGTGATGGGGGCTTTTAAGTACAAATGTTGCAGAAGGAAATTTAGAACAAAATGGGAACTTTTCTGAAAATCAGGTAACATCAGAACATGTTTCCTGTTTATTTTCAAAGACCTTAATTTCTCACAATATCTCACTATCTATTCATGCTTTTATATGGTTATTCCAAATAAGTATTTAAAGTATTTTTTAAAATACATTTCCTATGTGAAAATACATCTTTTATTAATTAATTGACCCCTTTTATAACCTTTGCAAGTTTTTTCTGTACCAGATGGTCCACTAGTCTTTTAGTTTCAAGCATTTGACTTCTTTTTTTTTTTTTTTTTTTAGTTTGGGCAACAGAGTAAGACTCTGTCTTCTTCTTTTTTTTTTTTTTGTAATTTTTTTAATTAAATGATAGCTGCATACATCAATACAAACATGGGGTACAGTGTAGTGTTTTCACACACATTCTGAAATACTTTCATCAAGCTGGTTCACATAAATTTCATGTCATTTG
>CAUYTI010014603.1:0-12511 GCA_963575145.1 Galago senegalensis | reverse complement strand
AAGCTGTTCTCATCTTTGGTTGTGGATCAAAATTCTGCAAAATGACTAGCCTGGACTCAAAAACTGCCAGTGTCATGAAATGCCAGGAAAAACAGGCTGGAAACTGATCTAGATTAAAAGAGGCTGAAGGGACATGGAAACCAAATGCAATGCATAGATTTTGGATGGGGTGGAGGGAAACAGTTTGGAGGCCACAAAGACAATTGAATTGGAACTCTATGTGGAAGAATGTCCATGCTCCTAGGAGATACAAGCTGGAATATTTAAGGTTGAATTCTATAATGTCTACACTGACTTTCAAATGGTTCAGCAAAATAAAACAATCATAAAATAATTATTATTAGCATGCAATAAAATAACAATACTGATATAATAATAATTAATACAGTATACACAATTTTAGTCAATTATGTATCGGATACTGCAAAATGGCAAAATATCAACAAGTGGTGAAGCTAGATTAAGGGTATGTGAGTACTCATTGTACTAGTTTAACAACTTTTCTGTAAGTTTTTATTTCTCTTTTTATTAATTGAGACAGTCTCACTTTGTTGCCCTCGGTAGAGTACTGTGGCATCACAGCTCACAGCAACCTCAAACTCTTGAGCTCAAGCGATTCTGTTGCCTCAGCCTCCTGAGTAGCTGGGACTACAGGTGCCCACTACAACACCGGGCTATTTTTTTTTTTTTTAGCAGGCCTGGACTGCATTTGAACCTACCAGCCCTGGTGCTTGTGGCCAGCACTCTACCTGCTGAGCTACAGGCACCACCCAAGTTTCGATTTTTCAAAATCAAAAAAGGATAATGGAACATCGCTTGGAGAATATTTTTCAGAATACAAATGCCTCTTTTGCACCGCAGATGAAGAAATTGTGTTTCCAGTGTGGAGGAATGCCAAGAATCTATACTTGAAAAGTGCCAGGACCCCAGTGAGAAAGTGCCACTGATAGAATTTCATCCTCCTCTGCCTCCTCTAGTCCTTGCAGTACCTCAGCTGGGCCTTCTCCCTCCCTCAGTAAAGCAGGTGCAGCTAGGGAGTTGGGGTGGTGAGAAGAGCAGCAAGCTTAGGATAGATTGTGGGTCTGCCAACATTTATCAGATGGGCAGAGAAAGAGGCTTCCGTGGAAGAGACTGAGAAAGAAGGACCAAAGAAGTAGTGAAGAAATCCTAAGAGGTAAACTCAAAGGAGGCTGGAGAGAGATTACAAGTCACTCCAGGTGTGCCTGGTTAAGAGCGTGCATCAGAATGAGGAGAACTTAAGTTGCTGTCGGTTCAGAAGTGGACCATTTGGTGCTCGAGGAGATTTTCCTTTTTCCCTCCAGCAGATAGTCTGGGCCACTGGGCTGGCTGACAAAGGTAGCTGAAATCCCTGATAGGAGAAATTTCTTTTCCCAAAGCAAGGCCTTTGTGAGCCAGATGCTACTAACACCCCCGCCCTTTCCAGGGGAAGGTCGCCTCCCTTCTGATGCTGAGTTCTGGGACAAGGTTTATAGTTTCTGGGAGGTGTTGTGTGAAACCACTTCAGGATCAGAGAAAATACATTCATTTGTCACTTGGGAGTGGAGGAGAGTATGGAGCCTGCAGTTTACTCTTCTTCACACCTAGTGGGAGTGAGAGTGGCGAATACAGGCCAGTAGCCAAAGTGCACCTTTAGGGAAGGAAAATGAAAACCTATCATCATCTCTTCCTTTACTACTTGTCTCCATCACAGCTGGAGTTTCATAAAGGACACCGTTCACCTCTCCTACCTGCCCTCCCCAAGAGGTGTGTTGATCTGGCTGTGGAGACAGCCTTTTAACCTTCAGTAAAGTTCAGTGAGGCTAGCACTTTGAAAAAGGAAAAATGAATGGAAGAAAAAGGAACCAGAAATAAGCAAAATGTTGAGCTGCACAACACTCTGTCCAATCCGTCCTTTCCACAGCAGACTGAGTGAACATTCCAGGACACAAATCTTAGTCCACAACTGTGGGGCCCTGACCCTTCAAATGGTTTCTCCTTGACCTAAGCAGCAAGTTCACAGTTTTTAACATGATATACAAGGCCCTTCACAAGCTGATTCAGCTGACTTATCTAGCTTCATCACCCCTCCCTTCCCCTTCATCTGCTCTCTACTCCAGCACCATGACTCCCCAGTTCCTAAACAAGCCAGGTTTTATTCATATCTGAACTTACATGAATAGATGGCTAATTGCCAGTCACTCAATTCAAGTGTGGTGATTAAGAGTGCGACTCCAGAATCATTTCTGCTTGAGCTTCATCCCAGATGTGGATAAGTTTCTGATCCCCTCTGCCTTCATTTCCTCAATTGCAAATTGGAACTACCAACAGGAGTGCTTTGAGAATCAGATGAGAGAACGTATGAGAGGAGCCTAGTCAGGGCCTGAAACAATGTCAGCACACAATACATGTTATCTGTGATTCAATAAACACTGATAGATAGTTGCCCAGTAATGGCAGGCCTTTATCTATCCATTTATTACAAGTTATTTACAAACCAATGGGAAGGGCTCGGAGCCTATAGCTCAACTGGCTAAGGCGCCAGCCACGTACACCTAAGGTGGCGGGTTTGAATCCCCAGCCCGGACCTGCCAAACAACAATGACAGCTGCAACCAAAAAATAGCCGGGCATTGTGGCGGGCGCCTGTGGTCCCAGCTACTTGGGAAGCAGAGGCAAGAGACTCGCTTGAGCCCAGGAGTTGGAGGTTGCTGTGAGCTGTAATGCCACGGCACTCTACCCAGGGGAACAGCTTGAGGCTCTGTCTCAAAAAAAAAAAAAAAACCAATGGGAAGGCAGATATTGAAAACAAAACAGGATGCTTATAAGATAGTGGATAGTGTGATCAGGCAAGGATAGAACTGTGTGAACTAGAAGGAGCAACTCATGGGTTCCCTACTTTCTTTCTTTTCCTCAGCTGTACTCACCTTGGGTGCTAGTTTGCATTCAATGCTTAGTTAGGCCCCAAGGCACCTCCGGTATATGGGGCCGGGGCCCTACTTCTTTGAGCCACAGGTGCTGCCCCAAAGTAAAGAACTTTCAACCTAGGGCTGGCATTCAGGCTCGGGCACTGACACGGCCACTTTGGCTATTCAAATGTTGAAATTCTTGCGTACTGGTTAGCAAATGCCTAAGCACCCCCAACTTTTCATTCTTCCTCCTCTTCCTCCACCTGACACTTTTTGGCTTTCCTGTGCACTGGTTGGATATCATTATGGACTCCCCCATCCCCTACTGGGCTGTAAGCATGCCAGCCTCTCTCTTGGTGTTTTTCACTCTGGCTCCTCCTCATCTCCCCCAAACAGGGAGCAGCCCTGTACCCTGTGAGCAACTGTGAACTCCTCGTTTGTTCTGCAAGGCCACCTTTTGAATATCACCTTATGTTACAGTTGGGGATATCACCCACCCTGTGAGTCCCAGGAGCTCTGTCTCTTTGCTTGTGGGGGTACCTGCTGCCTTGGGATAGTATTCAGCCTTCTGGGCTATGGCCTATACTTGCAATATCTTTTGAAAACCCATGTCTGTCTGCCAGGCTGGATTCCTTCCACTCTACTTCAGAGGTTCCTATTGCCTCCTACATATGCCTGCTCCATTCTGTCAGTGTTACCTGCACTATGCCAGGATTTATCCTGACATATGAAGGAAGAACATTATGGGCAAGGTCTTGGCAATAATATGAAGCAGTCAGTATAAAGTGGAAACTTTGGAGCTTGACTATCTGGGCTTTTGAATCCCAGCTTTACCACATCCTAGCTATGTGACCTTGGACAAGTCACTCAGCCTTTCTGGGCTCCACTCACCTCATCTGCAAAATGGGATAACAGAAGTACCTACCTCATAGGATTGTTGGGAGGGATTAAATGGCACAACAGTGACATTAGAAAAATGTCTGGCTTGTAGTACAAACTTAACAAATCTTACACATCATTATTATTTAGTATTAAAGCTCCACTGGGAACATCTAAGCATATTTTCATGCATTTTTACCATGGTGGTCACTTTTGATCTGTGTAATACATCCAGAAAGGTAGATATAAAAGATACTGACTAGCATCACAATTTTTGAGGTGAGGGAACGAATATTCAGCTATATTAAGTGAGGTATCCATGGTTAATGACATGTTTTCTAGTTTCCCACTGAGAGGTTCTGGACCCAAAGATAAAAGATTATTCCTAGGCATGAAATGAAAGGAAAATGGAGTCCTGGTTCTGTGTGGTCTATGTGGCCTTTATTCTACCTGGTTGCAGGTGGGGTGAAATCCCTGACCAGGAAAGAAATCCACACATGGGCTATGGAAGATGGGGATTTAAAGGGTCAGAGAGGCAGGGATTGGTACATTTGTTATTTCCAGGGTGGGACATGCACTTGAGCCTTCCTGGTGGGCTCATTTCTACCTGGGCGGGTCAGCATTTCTAGTCCCTACCATGAAACACTGAAATAGGTGGATTGTTCTTTATTCTATGGCATTTATTAAATGGCTGTTATGTGTTGAGCACTGTGCTGGGCACTGAGGGTACAGTGGTGAGCAAGACAAGTCCCTGTGTTCCTAAAATTCCCATTGCAGTGGGAGGGGACAGTTAATAAGCAAGTAAATAATAATAATACATTAGTGCAATAAAAATTAAACAGGGTGATATGCTAAAAAGTTACTGTGGGAGAAAAGGTAGTGAAGGAAGGCTTTTCTGGGGAGGTGACTTTTGTAACAAGAAGGAGTTGAGCCAGAGACTTTGTAGCCTTTGATAAATAGCTGAGATCTGGGAAGGAAGTCCTCATAAGGGAGAGGCTTCCAAGATTCTACTCTGGGCCACCATACACAAGTGGAAGGAGCAGGAGGGAGGGCTGCAAGGTAAGGGTGGCTCAGAGCCCCAAATTAGAAAGGCTTACTGAATTGGAGATTTTTTGGAAAGAGGCTGCAGAGCAAAGAAACTCAGGAACAGTGGAAGGTGTATTTCCCCCCCCATAGGTATTTATTAAGTTTAAACATATTTTAAAATCACACATATTGAGATTTAATTTAGGAAGAATAAAATACCCTAATTTTAAGCATACAGGTTGATGGAGTCTTGAGAAATTGTTACACCTGTGTTAAGGATACACATTCCCTATCAAGATACATAGAACATTTCCATCACCCTAAAACGTTCTTATGACCTCTGCTGCCAATTTTGATTAGGTGTTATATGAAATATCCCTCAATTAGGGTTTGTCTAATGGTTTCTCATGATTAGACTTGGATTTTTGATTTTTGGCAAGAATGCCACAGAGGTGATATATACTTCTCATGGCATCATATGGGGAGATACATGATATCAACGTCTTTACTGGTGATGTTAGCCTTGATTGCTTATTTTTTTTTTTTCGAGACAGAGCCTCAAGCTGTCCCCCTGGGTAGAGTGCCATGGCATCAGAGCTTGCAGCAACTTCCAACTCCTGGGCTCAAGTGAGTCTCCTGCCTCAGTCTCCCAAGTAGCTGGGACCACAGGCGCCTGCCACAACACCCGGCTATTTTTTGGTTGCAGCTGTCATTGTTGTTTTGGCGGGCCTGAGTTGGATTCAAACCTGCCACCTTAGGTGGATGTGGCTGGCGCCTTAGCCACTTGAGCCACAGGCGCCAAGCCTTGATTGCTTAATTAAGATGTGACTGACAGGTTCTCCATGTAAAGTTACTATTTTTATGTTTCTAATTTAAAAATGTTTTGGGGAAGACACTTTGAAACTATCCCACAAAGATAGTATCAAAGCACCATTGTCATACTTTAAAGATCTGGAAAAAATAGTACTTCATTTTATAGGGAACCAGAAAAAACTTCGAATAGCCAAGACATTACTCAGAAATAAAAACAAATCAGGATGAATCACCCTACCAGACTTCAATCTATGCTATAAATCTATAGTGATCAAAACAGCATGGTACTGGCACAAAAATAGAGAGGTAGATGTTTGGAACAGAATTGAGAACCAAGAGATGAACCCAGACACTTATCATCATTTGATTTTTGATAAGCCTATCAAAAATATAAACCAGGGGAAAGATTCCCTATTTAACAAATGGTGTGGGTGAACTGGCTGGCAACTTGTAGAAGACTGAAACTGGACCCACACCTTTCTCCTCTAACAAAAATTGACTCTCATTGGATAAAAGATTTAAACTTCAGACATGAAACTATAAAGATTCTTGGAGAGAGTGCAGGGGAAACACTTGAAGAAATAGGCCTGGGAGAATACCTTATGAGGAGGGTCCTCCACCCCCCAGACACTTGAAGCAACACCAAAAATACATTACTGGGATCTGATCAAACTAAAAAGCTTCTGCACAACCAAGAACACAGTAAATAAAGCCAGCAGACAGCCCTCAGAATGGGAGAGGATATTTGCAGGTTATTTTTCTGACAAAGGTTTGATAACCAGAATCCACAGAGAACTCAACCTTATTAATAAGAAAAGAACAAGTAATCCCATTTCATTGTGGGCAACGGACTTGAACAGAAGCTTCTCTGAAGAAGATAGGTGCATAGTCTACAGACACATGAAAAAATGCTTATCATCTTTAATCATCAGAGAAACGCAAATCAAAACCACTTTGAGATATCATCTAACTCCAGTAAGAGTAGCCCCCATCAGAAAACCCCAAAACTACAGATGTTGGGGTGGATATGGAGAAAAGGGAACACTTCTGCACTGCTGGTGGGAATGCAAGCTAATATGTCCCTTTTGGAAAGAAGTATGGAGAATACTCAAGGATCTAAAAGTAGACCTGCTGTTTGATCCTGCAATTCCTCTACTAGGAGTATGTCCAAAAGACCAAAAATCACTTTATAACAAAGATATTTGTACAATATTGTTCATTGGCTCAGCGCCTGTGGCTCAAGCGGCTAAGGCGCCAGCCACATACACCTAAGGTGGCGGGTTCGAATCCCCAGCCGGGCCCACCAAACAACAATGATGGCTGCAACCAAAAAATGGCTAGGCATTGTGGTGGGCACCTGTAGTCCCAGCTACTTGGGAGGCTGAGGCAAGAGACTCACTTGAGCCCAGGAGTTGGAGGTTGCTGTGAGTGTGATGCCATGGCACTCTACCCAGGGGGATAGCTTGAGGCTCCGTCTCAAAAAAAAAAAAAGATTGTTCATTGCAGCTCAATTCATAATAGCCCAGTCATGGAAGAAGCCTAAGGGCCCACTGACCCATGAATGGATTAATAATTTGTGGTATATGTATACCATGGAATAGTATGCAGCCTTACGGAGACTTTACCTCTTTCATGTTTATATGGATGGAGCTGGAACATATCCTACTTAGTAAAGTATCTCAAGAATGGAGGAAAAAGTATCCAATGTACTCAGTACTATTATGAAACCAATTTACAATCACTCACACTTTTATATGAAGAATAGATCATAACTATGGCCTAGGATGAAGGAGGGAGGGGGAGATGGAAGGGAAGGGGAGAGGTCCGATGGAGGGAGGGTGAATGGTGGGATCACACCTATGGTGCCTATTGCAAGGGTACATGTTGGATCTATTAAGTATAGAGTATAAATGTCTTATCACAATAATTAAGTAAATGAGGTGAGGGATATATTAACCAGTATGATGTAAGCATTCCAAATTATGTATGAAATCAGCACATTGTACCCCATAAATGCATTAATTTATACATGATCTACCTCTTAATGGTTTAATTAAAAAAAGATTAAATTAACATTACTTAACATTTACTATATGTTGAATTAGGAAGTGTTTTTTTTTTTTCTTTCTACAGGTATTGATCCTAAATAGAGTTCTGTTTTATTAAATTTAGTTTTACCAATCAGGAGCATGTTTTTTTTTTTCTGTTTTTTCTCTTTCATGTTTTATAGTTTGTATTTCACATGAGACAAACCTGGATTTTAATCCCAACTCTCTCACTTACTGGTTGTAAGATCTTGATAAAGGTATTTAATCCTTACCCTGTTATTTCTCACATCTAGTAAGTGGCTGATAAAAAGGTTTTTGAAATAATGAAAGCATCTAGTAGAGTCTGGCACTTAGTAGGTGCCCTGTAAATGCAGGGGAACCACTGAACTTTTTATATGTCTCTGAGTCACTGGGGAGAAAACAGCTGGAACTGTTTTGGTTGACAGTAAATTCTTACAGCTCACAGTATTTTCTCCTATACCTTTGCAAAAATCATTTATTACCTCTGGTATTTTAGGATTTAATTTTCATGAATGTACAAACATACAATTCATAAGGGTGATATTTGAATTTCTATCCTATATTTCTATTTTATTAGAATTGTTTTGAGGTAGAATGTTTTTTTTTAATGTATTTTTTTTATGAGTCTGAGTCTATGTCGCCCTTGGTAGAGTGCTGTGGCATCATAGCTCACAGCAATCTCAAACTCTGGGGCTTAAGCAATTGTCTTGCCTCAGCCTCATTGTTGGTTATCAGGCCCGGGCCAGGTTCAAACCTGTCAGCCCCAGTGTATGTGACTGGCGCCCTAACCACTGGGCCATGGGCACCAAGCCAAAGGTAGAATTTTAACAATGGTGATCTTCCATGATCTTTTAAGGCTTAAGTGAAACTTTGCTTTCTTTTATTTTCTCCTTGTTCCAAATTTTATTTTCCTTTTCCTAAACTTGTTTGATTTGTCATTTGTTCCCTTCCTAAATTCTTTAGGCAGGGACTTCCTGACAAAGGCTTTTAAGGGACGTGCATTCTCTGCCTTGGCAATCTCCTATAAAGTGTTACCCCAATAAAAACAATCTTACTAATTTTCCTCTTGTCTCATGCTCCATTATGACTTGGCATTACATTGTAACTGATCCTCTGTATTAAAATGTTTGGTATTCAGAAGAGGAAGCAAGTACGGAGGTACCAGCTGGTCTCCGTAGGGGGGCAGGGGGCTCCATGAATAGAAGTGGCGGTGGTGGCAGTGGGAGCGGCCTAAGCTTGGCGCCAGGGCCCACGCCGCTGCATAGGGGTGGCCCGCGGGCACTGAGAGCAAGGATAGACTGGAAGGGACAGGGCCGGGCTGCCGCAGGCCGGAGGCACATGGGGCTGGAGCCAGTCACGACGCCCTGAAGGAAGCAGAGCCACTGCAGCTGGTGAAATGCTAGGGGGTCAAAGTGGATACTTACTCTCTTGACGAAGGACCCGGGGGCCCTGGATTTATTACTAGGCCAGGATCTGGAGTTTGAGGAGGAAAAGGAGGAAGGTGACGGTCACAGTGACCAGCTCCTGGGCTTCGAGAGAGACTGAAGGAGATTCTCTGGGGGCCAGGGCTGGGCTTCCCTACGGGCTGAGCGATGATGAATCTGGGGACCACCGGGCACTAAGTGCTGAGAGTGAAGTTGAGGAACAAGCCAGGGTCCAGGGAGGCCAGGGGTGAGAGGCCAGGCCCAGCTTGCCAGTTGTGTGGGTGGCCGACAGCCACCTGAAGCGGCACATGCCGACACATAGTGGGGAGAAGCCCTACGCCTCTGCCCAGCTTGTCAACCTGACACGACATACCCACACCCACACTGGCGAGAAACCCTACCGTTGTCCCCACTGCCCCTTTGCCTGCAGCAGCCTGGGCAACCTGAGGCGGCATCAGCGTACCCATGCAGGGACCCCCCCCCTCCTCCCTGCCCGACATATGTCTTCCGCTTCTGTGCTCCACGACCAACCCGGCCTCACAGTCCCACAGAGCAGGAGAGAGTGCCCCAGCGACCTGAAGATGCTCTGCTCCTTCCAGATTTGATCCTTCATATGCCACCAGGTCCTGCTGGTTTCCTGCCAGACTGTGGGCAGCTGTTGGCTGTTGGCCTCTGTAGAACTGGATCAGAACCACTGCCAGAGCTGCTATTCCCTTGAACCTAACGGGACTGTGGACAAGAGCTGGAGGAGGGTGAGGGTAGTTGGCTGGGAGTAGCCATGTGTGGGCGCTGCATTTGAGGAGAGTCTGGAGGGGGTGCCAGTGGGGGGCCCCAGGGTCCCAGTGACAAAGGCTTTGCCTGTAGCCTCTGCCCCTTTGCCACTCACTATCCTAACCACCTGACCTGGCACATGAAGACACATAGTGGTGAGAAACCCGCTGCACCCGCTGTCCTTGTGCTTCTGCTCATCTGGATAACCTGAAACAGCACCAGCATGTTCATGCAGGAGAGAAGCCCTACAAGAGCCCCCTCTGCCCCTATGCCTGTGGTAACCTGGCCAACCTCAAGATCGCATTCACTCTGGTGACAAACCTTTTCAGCGTAGCCTTTGCAACTACAGCTGCAACCAGAGCATGAACCTCAAACGCCACATGCTGCGGCATATGGGGAAGAAGTCCTTTCGCTGCGCTACTTGCCCCTACACCACGGGCCACTGGGACAACTACAAGTGCCACCAGAAGGTGCATGGCCATGGTGGGGCAGGAGGGCCTGCCCTCTCTACCTCTGAGGGCTGGGCCTCACCCCACATCCCATCTTCTGTTCTGAGTTCTTGGGGTCTGCCAAACCTGGGTGCTGCTGGTAGCCGGGCTCTCCATACAGACTCACCCTGAACTAGGGCCTCCTTCCCCATGTTTTATACAGATGGACCAGAAGCCACCTTCTCCTTTCTCCCCAGCTTCCCAGGGGCTCCACACAAACTAATCTAGGCACTCAAAGGATCAGCCAGATCTCATGGGTAGAGGGCCCATATGGACCAAGGGGCCTTGCCTTGACTGATGCACTTCATGAGCTCAGTGAGAAGGGCCCTGTATTTGCCTCCATTGCTCCACCTGTTTTAACTTATTTCAGTGCTTTATAATAAAGGAAACACTGACAAAAATAAAATAAAATAAAATGTTTGGTATTTTGTTCATCATGGGCTTTTTGCACTAACTTTGATTTTTAAAATGTCTCATTAAAATATTTAGATTACCTAACCTTTTTGCCTCTGAAGCAAGTACCCTCATCTCACCTCAGTATTGTCCTGGCCTTGTAGTAACCTCCCAGATAAGTTCTGCTCACAACTTTTCTTTTGAAATGGAGGCCTGATGTTAAAGAGACTGAAACTGTTAAAGAGATATGAAGTGAATTGCACTGCCTTCCAGGAGAGGATCAAGTCTTCCTCTCTATTTCTCTTACCCTTTTCCTATTATATGCTGGGCTCTCAGCTCAGCAGAAGTCCTTGTCTATTTCCAACTGCCAGCATTGAGTATGGCCACATTGCTATTAGGATGCCTGGAATCACTTCTTCATTTAGCGAGGTCAAAGGCCAGGATCTCATTCTCCAGGAATAACCCCAAGGGCTATTGATTTTCTACAGATCTTGGTCAGGTCCCTGTGGCCCAAAGCATTCCTTTCTCTGCTGGAGACTGTCAGTTAGCTCTGGCAAAAATCAAGTTTCTTTACCCTGAACTTACCTCATCCACACAAATTTCCCTGAGAAATTATGGGGGAAAAAACCTTGTTCTTATACTTCTCAAATGTCAGAACCGGAAAGGCCCTTAGAGACCATCTTGCCACAACCCCCTTCATTTAACAGAACATATAACTTCATTTGCTCTATTTCCATGGTCCAAGGAATCCCCAAGGCCACCTCATAATAAAAATCAGGAGTAAGAGCCAAGTTAATCAAGGAAGTAAACTACTATGGGACCCAGCTGTGCTCAGGAAGGACTGAGTCATTAAAAATGCAGCCCTGGACTCAAGATTTGTTTACTAAGGATTTTCTTCAAGGGCAAAGAGAAAGATCTGTGATAGCTCAACTCCAAAGCTTTTCATGGTGTGAGGTGAGACTGGAAAAGGTTTGATTAACTGTTTTTTGGCCTGGAGAGTTTTAAAGGTTTAAAGGTCCTGCTCTGAAAGAACCTGCCTTTACTTCTTCTATCTGATGGGTTCAGATATTGTGAAGAAATTGGCAAAGTTGACCTGTGTACCTCTCCTAAAAAGTGCCTCTTTGAGTCTCAGATTCAGAGAATATGCTTTCAATTCTGAAATGTATTGAGAACACTCCCAACTGTGTCCAGGATGGGCTTTGAAAGGTACAGCTTCCTTGACAAATATATATTTGTTAATAAGATCCACTTTGTGCAAAGCACCATCAAATCCATTCCTCCAGTTTAATTTCTAGACTGTATGAGGATAATTTTTAGCTACATTTTACAGATGAAGAAACAGACTCAGTCTGAAGGACTGCCTAAGGGCATGGGACTATAAGAGGCAAAACTTTGACTGTTGAGTCTAGAAGGACACCACATCCTGTGCTTGTTCTTCTAAGCTACAGTACCTCAGGGGTGCCTAGGCATGTTGTGAAAGCACACAGAAAACTAGCTAACAGAAGACTTCAGAGTTGAAACTACTGTATTGATCTGATTTGCAATGAATTCTAGCATTGTGATTAACTTCTGAGAAGTAGAGAACAAATCTAGGAACTTATTTTTTTTTTTTTTGAGACAGAGCCTCAAGCTGTCCCCCTGGGTAGAGTGCCATGGCATTACAGCTCACAGCAACCTCCAACTCCTGGGCTCCAGCGAGTCTCTTGCCTCCACCTCCCAAGTAGCTGGGACCACAGGCGCCCG
>CAUYTI010014594.1:0-10838 GCA_963575145.1 Galago senegalensis | reverse complement strand
CTCAAGCGAGTCTCTTGCCTCCACCTCCCAAGTAGCTGGGACCACAGGCGCCTGCTACAACGCCCGGCTATTTTTTGGTTGCAGCCGTCATTGTTGTTTGGCGGGTCCGGGCTGGGGATTCGAACCCGCCACCTTAGGTGGACGTGGCTGGCGCCTTAGCCGGTTGAGCTATAGGCACCGAGCCTTTTTTTTTTTTTTGAGACAGAGCCTCAAGCTATCCCCTTGGGTAGAGTGCCATGACATCACAGCTCATAGCAACCTCCAACTCCTGGGCTCAAGCGAGTCTCCTGCCTCAGCCTCCCAAGTAGCTGGGACTACAGGTGCCCGCCACAACACCTGGCCATTTTTTGGTTGCAGCCATCATTGTTGTTTTGGCGGGCCGGGGCTGGGGATTCGAACCCGCCACCTTAGGTGTATGTGGCTGGCGCCTTAGCCACTTGAGCCACAGGCGCCGAGCCAGTCCAGTCTTTCTTAAACAACCTCTCTGCCTCATTTAATTTTCTGTGATCAGAATACCTGTGAAACCCTTTTAGGTACAATTACTACTACCCCATTTTGCAATTTGGAAACAGGTTCTGAGAAAGCAATTCCCACACCTAGAAACATATAGCCAACTGGTAACAGACCTCATGTGCATATCTGGGTGCTCCCTCTGTGGTCCCTTCCGATGCAGATGTCCTTTCCAGAACCGTAGTGTGGGGATTCAGGCAGAGGGTCTGGAGGTCCCCAGCCTGGCTGCCTGTGTGATTGGGAAAGGCCCCTTGGATGCAGACCCTGTGGCCCTCAGGATGTAATATTGAGCCCAGAGCCAGCACACCCTCCTCACTGTGACTAGACAGAATTCACACCTGCTGTCTGAGTCCCTCCTCCTGACCTTTGCAGTTAGAGGCCGTGTGTCTTGGCCGCAGGGCCTCAGCTTGCTTCTGAGAGGTGGGAACAATGCCTGCCACCCTGCAGGGCATGGTCGATAACCAAAGAGGTAGAGTCTTGGCACATAGCAGACGCTCAGTGAGTTGTGAGTGTTATTACTGTTTCTACTCTGGGGTGAAAACAGCCCCTCTGAAGGGGTCTCTGGGTGCCTCAGAGATGCTTCCGACTCCCTGCCTGCATCCGGCCTTGCATTTTCAGAGTGCCAAGGGAACACAGGACACATGGGGGCCTCAGGGTTAGGGCTGGCTCCTCCCGATTTTCTGCACATTTTCCATCTTCCCTTTCTTCATGAGCTGCAATAATTTAACAACCTCAGGAATGAAGATAGCTGGGGAGCAAATGTGGAATAGCTGGAATTAAAGTTAAATTGAAATAAATTAAATTAAACCGGCAACTTTCCGGTGCTCATCTCTCAGGCCAAATTATTGTGGAGTGCTTCTGGCTGCTGGGGAGAGGCCCCTGATGGCAGATTCTGGCAGGTTCTGGCAGCTGCCCCAGAGCCCGCTGTGGGGTACTGGTCTTCACTGGCTCAGCTCCCCACCCACCCTAGATTGGGTGTGGGTTGCTGCCTCTGGCAACTTCTCCCCGTGCAGATTGCCCAGAACCTCAAAGCTGGCCCCTCCCCTGCCTCTTTCATTCTTCCTGCTTCTTCCATGCGGTCCCTGGCACAGTGAGACCTGAACCCGAGATGAGCAGTTGCCAGCTCCAGGCCCCTTGACTGGAGGAGGAGCAGCATCTCCAATTGGCAGCCATGGGCTGAGGGTGCCCACTAGGACTACAATAATCCTGATCCCTAGGGTTTCTAAGGCCTAAATTAGCCACCCCTGCAGGGCACAGCCCCTCCAGCTGCCCCTTCTCTCCCAGGCTGCCCTGCACACTGCCAGAGCAAGCTGGTGTTCAGGCCAGGCTAGGGATTCAGGGTTTGTACTTCTGTCAACTTCCCATCAAACTCCCCCAGGGACCAAGGGTGGAAGAAAATCTGCCCCAGGCGCAAGATTCTTTCAAGTGCCAGTTTCAAAATTCACAGCGCATATTGTATGCTGCCCCTTAATGCACCCATGTTTATTTTAATGTGCAAAGTTTTACAATATCTACCAATGAGTAAAGCTGGCAAGCCTGGAGACTCTGCTACTTTGTTCTGGTCTCACAGGAGCCTTGGGTGAGGCCTGGCAGCCCCCATGAGAACCAGCCTCCCAGCCCTTGTCACTCCCATTGCCGCCCACCCAGGCTGCAGTCAAGGAAGGCACTTTGAGGTCACCATGGTAAGTGATATAAGCCAGTCACAAAAGAAGAATCACCTGGTGTGATTCCCCTCACATGAGGTTCTCAGATCAGCCACATTCAGACAAGACAAGGAGAATGGTGATTTCTGGGGACAGGGGCAGTGGAGGAGCACAGAGAGATAGTGAGTGCTTAATGGGGACTCTTGAAAATGAAGAGTCCTGGAGGTGGATGGTGGTGATGGTTGCACAACAGTGTGAATATACTTAATGCCACTAAGCCATACACTTAAACATGGTTAAGATGATCAATTTTATGTTTTGTATTAACCACAATTTAGGAAAACAAAAACAAAAATGAGAACATCAGGGGTAGGAGATAACTGGGCTCACTTAACAAGCCAGGGTCTTCCTGCAGGGCAGGGGCAGGGGCTGGCTCTCCTGTCCCTGAAGAAGATCCCAGCCCTGCCCTCCTCCCCAGGGAGGTGGCAGCAGACACAGTAGGGGAGCCCTACTACTGTGGCTGGGGAAGGAGCCCTGCAAAGAAGTCATTCCAAACTCTGAATTTTACAGATAAGGAAACTGAGGCTGGAGAAGGGAGCGCTGCCTCCCTAAGTCACATAGCAGCGACTGCCTTAAAGGGGTGATTCTGCTGGCCGCCCCCAGCAGCTAGAGGGGTCCAGGTAGTTCAAACAAAGCCCCTCCTCCCGGCACCAGCCCCTCACTGACCCCTGCCTGCCTCTAAAAGGGTGCCAGTAACCCTTGCGCCCTCCTCAAGCCACCAGGAGGCGGCTTAATTAGCCCTAGTTCAGGGCTCAGGCACAGGCTAATGGGCAATAAGCTTCTCATTATTATTTTTAATCAGACTATGCAATTTATGGCTCCCATCACCCAGAGCTATGGAGTGTCTCTGGAAGTTAATTAAGACTGCTAAGCATGGGCTGGGGGTAGGGAGATGTGGGGGATGGGCCAGCCTGGGCTCCACTCACCTGCCTGAGACCAGCCCAGGTGGGCAGCAATGTGATGGTCACATGGGACCAGGGGTCCAGCCTCTGACTCTTCCTCTGGGACAGGCTCTACCCGACCGAGCAGAAGGGGCATTAGAGCTAGAGACCAAGGACAATTTCCCGTACCTTTCATTCTGCAAGGCGCCCCTCTGTGGAGCACCCTGCCCTTTGTGCCCCCTTTTCAGTATTTCATCAGTTGACGAGTTCACCTTGATGTCTCGGGTGTGGCAGGCTTGCTTTTCACAGGAGCGGGGGTGCAGTGAGCAGTCTCAGCCTGGTGCACGCACAACGCCCCCGCCCCCAGCCCTGCCTTCGCGTCTGCCCCTTCTCTCCCACCTTTCACAGGCAGGGGCGGGGCTTTAGCTTGTGCCCCTGGCAGGGAGGAACAGCGGCAGAGGTTCTGGGGACACAGCTGGGCATGGATAGGACCTACCACAACCCAGGCTCCACGTCCCCGGGGTGACCTCTGAGCCCACAGCAGTGGCAAGGGACCCCTCTGAGCTGGCACCAAAGCAGGACGAACCAGCATGTGAGGCAGAGATGTGCGACCCACTGTTAACCCTTCCAGAGCCCTTTCTGTGAAAGCAGCGTCGGGACGCCCCACAGGACTGCAAATACGTATGTTAACCCCAGCTATCCAGGAACTCAGGGCCCTGTCTTCTCAGCTGCCAGGTGTACCTGGTGACACTGGGACCCTGACAGAGAGAATCCAAGGGATCTGAGCTGTGGAGATCAGGAAAGTTAGGAAATCGGTCTTCCACGGGCAGCTATGCAGCCTCTTAAAATATGCCTGGCCACATCAGCGCTCCCTAAAGACGCCGTTCCAGGGCTCTGCCTCCTCTGGAAAGAGAGAGCTGGAATGAGCTCTTTATGAAGACAGCAAAAAGATTTGTTGAAAACTACAGGAATGACAGCCATATATGGTTTGCTCTCAATTAAACGCAAGTAGGCACAACACACTGCTGACAACATACACACTACTCTGATATAAATTCGTATTTTAATGATCTGCAGTTTGAATTCATTTCACTTACAAATTAATATCTCAATATATGAATTTATTCCTCTTAAAAATTATCAGAAATAAATCTAAAGTCTCCACTGAGCCAACAATTTTACTCCTCCCCCATCTCCAAAAGGTAGCCACTATTATGATTTTGGAGTGGATCCTTCAGGTATTTGAAAATATTTTAAAATCCATTAGCTATGCCCACAGAAAGTAGATAGTGCTATCTGGGGTGTGTGATATATATATATATATATATATATATATATATATATATATATATATATCTCATACAAATTCTGTAACTATTTTTTTCACTTAATGATATTTTTTATGTCTATATACATTGATAGATTTAAACCTGGTTCACTCATTCTGGCTACAGCATAGTCTTCTATCCTAAAAACATAACACATTTTTTTTTAACATAACACATTTTATTTATCCATCCCACTATTTTGCTATTTCAAAAATATCCCGATGATCATTCCTGGGCATTCTTCCCTGTGTACACGTGTGAGTTTTTAGTGCTGACACACAGAAGCATAATCACTACACTGTAGGATGTGAACACTTTCTGTTTTGAATATACTATCAAGTCACTCTCTGGAGTGGCTGTATCAGCTAACACCCTTCCCCCAGCAGTTACAGGAGCACGCCAATTCTCACGCCCCTTGCTAGCACTTGATATTATAATAAAATTATTTTTTGCCAAACTGGTGATTAAAAATAGAATCTCCTTGGAGTTTTGATTTGCATTTCCTTGGTTGCTGCTGGAGCTGAGCATCTTTTTTTTTTTTGTAGAGACAGCGTTTCACTTTATCACACTTGATAGGTGATTCTCTTGCCTCAGCCTCCAGAGTAGCTGGGACTACAGACGCCCCCCACGATGCCCAGCTATTTTTTTGTGGCAGTTTGGCTGGGGTGGGGTTTGAACCTGCCACCCTCAGTATATGGGGCTGGTGCCCTACCCACTGAGCCACAGGTGCTGCCCAGAGCTGAGCATCTTTTGATATGCTTGTTGACCATTTATATTTTCTCCTTTGTGAGTTGTGCTCTTATAACCATTGCTCATTTTCCCCCTGTTGGGCCACTTTTCTTTCTTCTTTTTTTTTTTTAAACAGTCTCACTTTTTCACCCTCTTCACTCGGTAGAGGGCTGTGGCATCATAGCTCATAGCAATCTCAAACTCTTGGGTTCAAGTGATTTTCTAGCCTCTGCCTCCCAGGTAACTGGGACAATGACCACCACAACCCCTGGCTACTTTAAGGGGTCTCACTCTTGCTTGGGCTGGTCTCAAACTCCTGAGCTCAGGCAAGTCACCCACCTTGGCCTCCCAGAGTGCTAGGATTTATAGGCGTGAACCACTGCACTTGGCCCAAGGATCATTTTTCTTGTTTCCTATTGATTTGTAGAGTGTACTTTTGCACTTCCTATGAGTGCTAGATTTTAATTCCTTTTTTACATATTTAAAATGTTTGCCATCAGTCTGTTGGTTGCCCTTTAAGCAGGTGTGTTTATGGTATCTTGTACCCTACACTGATTTTAAATTTTGATTTGTAAAAATTTTCTTCCTGTAAAAATATCTTTTATGATTTGGTTTGTAGATTTTGTGTCTTATTTCAATAAGGCTTCCTTACCTCAAAGTGGAAAAAAAGATGGTCTTAATTTATTCTAGTAATTTAAAAGTTTTTCTTCTTTACATTTAGATTTCTAATTTCTCTGGACTATCCTTCCCTCCTTCCTCCCCTCCTTCCCTCCTTTTTCTTGACAGGGTCTTGCTCTTTTGCCTGCGCTAGAGTGCAGTGGTGTCATGATAGCTCATTCCAACCTCAAACTCCTGAGCTCAAGTGATCCTCCTGCTTCAGTCTCCTAAAGTGCTAGGACTACAGGTATGAACCCCCACTCTTGGCCTGCAGTATACTTTTGTGGCAATAATGTCTCAGAAAAAAACAAAACAAAACTGCATTTCCCAATCTCCTTTGAAGCAAGGGACTCCCTTGTGACCTAGCTCTGGCCTAGGAAAAGTAAGCAGAAGTCTGTGGGGAAATTTCTGGGAAAGTTTTACCATATTTTGCTGTGTATAATGCGCACCCACATTTATGGCACAAACTTGCAGGAAAAAAATTTCATTTTAATTTTTTAATTCAAATCCAAAGCGTAATGCTTACAATATCTGAAAACTGTTTCAACATTTTCCAAGAGGCTTTCCAATAATTTTTGTAAAAATGTCAGCTAGATTGCTAGCTTCTGCCTAAAGTGTATGAAAAGAAATATGTTGCTCTTTGTTGGCCAAAAATGCTTTCATTGCTAGTTTGTCATAAGTTCAACAAAATGGATTACAGTATTCTAGGGTATTATTTTGCACGTGGATAGTATTTTTTTCCTGGAATTATACTTTTAATGCATAAGCATTAATACAAGAATTAAAAATATTTATATAGTTTTGGAACTAGGACTACCCATGTATAATGGGCATCCTTATTTTTCCCTCAAAAATTTTGGGTAGAAAATGGCACATTTATACGTGGCAAAATACAATACTTTCTTGCACCGCTCTTTCCTCTTCCTCATTTCCTTCTTTCACTGCCTGGCATGTAAGTGTTTATTCTTTCATAAGAATTTTAGGATTAGTTTGTCAAGCTTCATGATAAATCTTATTAGAAGTTGGGATCCACATCAGCTTTGAGTAACAGAGGCAAACAGACACTTAAAATAATAGGAATTTTAGTTTCACCTAACTAGTAATTCCAAACGAATGGAGACCAAAGCTAATGTAAAGACTCCATATAAGAAACTGAGCTTGTTTCTTTTTTCTCTACTTTTGTTAGTATTTGGCTTTTATCCTTTTGGGCCTAGTATATGCTGGGTACAGTGTGTTAATAGCAGTGTAAATTCTTAAGTAAGCCTAATAAAAAATGTATGAAACCTATCATGGAGCTTTCTCATCCATGAACATGGTATAATTTCTATTTATTCAACTTTTTTCTTGCGTATTCTTCTGGAACAATTCTACTTGGCATTGACTGATTAGTATTAAAGGCAGTCCCCAAGTACCAAACATCTGACTTATAAATGGAGGATATTACAATAAATCCCCAAGTTACAAACATCTGGCTGATATATGACTCACACTTATGAATGGAGGCTATTACAGATAATAGATAAATGTACCAGTGCCAACTTACGTACAAATTCAACTTAAGAACAAACCTGTAGAACTTATCTTGTTCATAACCCAGAGACTGACTAAATTGTATTTATGGGTATAAATGAGAGTAGCCTATAGTTTTCCCTCTTGTGTTGCCCGTGTCTACTTTTTCACATGGTCAGGGTGATACTATCCTTAGAAAATGACATTGAGGCTTGGCGCCTATAGCTCAACTGGCTAAGGCGCCAGCCACGTACACCTAAGGTGGCGGGTTCAAATCCCCAGCCCGGACCCGCCAAACAACAATGACAGCTGCAACCAAAATATAGCCAGGCGTTGTGGCGGGCGCCTGTGGTCCCAGCTACTTGGGAGGTGGAGGCAAGAGACTCGCTTGAGCCCAGGAGTTGGAGGTTGGTGTGAGCTGTAACACCACAGCACTCTACCCAGGGGGACAGCTTGAGGCTCTGTCTCAAAAAAAAAAAAAATTACATTGAAACTTTTCCATCTTCTTTCTGTATATACTGAAAAATTTATACAGAATGAGTGTTCTTTAGTAATGTAGAACTCACCTCAAATACTGTCTGGGTCTGATATTGTCTTAGTTGGGAACTATTACAAAATACCATCAACTGGGTAGATTATAAACAACAGAAATTTATTTCTCACAGTTCTAGAGGCCGAAAAGTTCAAGATCAAGGTGCCAACAGATTTGGTTCAGATTAGGACCTGCTTCCTCATAGACAGTGCCTTTGTGCTGTGTCTTCACACGATAGAAGGATCAAGCTAGCTCTCTGGGATCTCTAATCCTGATTGCGAGGGCTCTACCCTTATGACTTAATCACCTCCCAAAGGTACCACCTCCTAATACAATCATCTTGTGCGTTAGGAATTTCTGGGAGACACAAGCATTCAGTCCATTGCAGGTACTTTTTAAATTCAGTCAATGGATGCCAACCAGTGACAGAAGGACTTTAGGCTAATTACTGTATGACATGGAAGAATTCTGGGAAGATGGCTGACTGGTAGCAACCCTCATCAGAGGCTCCTGAGCAAAGGAAGAAAAACTGGACAGAACTAGACTCTACGAAGCCAAAGACGGGGAGCTGAGCCAAGAAAGAAGTTAGGCAAGCTGTAACTCCAAGGAAGAGCATTCAAGAAAACAAATTACAGGTACAAAGCCTATTGACTTAGAGGACGGGAGACCCCACCCCCAAGCAGGAGGCCTGCCATAGGCTATCTGTGAAGGAGCAGGAAACAAAAGACCTGTCATTTTACCTCACTGGAGAGAGCTGCTAAACTCCAGGTCTCTTTCTCCAGGGAGGTCCCATTTATGAACCTAGACACCACCCTGCCAGGCATAAAATTGAACAGATATTTTTCCCCACAAGTCCAAACTCCCAGTCCACCCTTTCCCCCTCACACGGTGGTCTGAAGCTCTGCCCACTGCAGAGCACAGAGTGTTTGGTTTTGTCCTGAGAGACCTGAGAGACCATCCACCATCAGGATGAAATCTGTGACTAACAGGGAAGAAAGACGGTGTGGGAAGAAAGGGGCACTCTATGGGATGAGGAGCAGTCCCCTGGTCATGACTATGCCTGGCCAGTGGTAGTGTTGACCCTTAATTTGGGCTGTGTCTGGCGGGATGGGGTACAGAACCCCTGGCTCTGACAGCACCCACAAGAGGAGAGTGGTTGCCCCATGTAGACCGAGTTTGGTGGACAGAGCTGGTCCCAGCTGAGCCTGAGAGCAAAGGCTTAATAGGCTTGGACTGGGAGCAAGGGTGTGGTCTCCTGATTCCAACAGAACCCTCGGGCAGTGGCTTACTGGGTGTGAACTGAGCCCTGAGGACTAGGGCATACTCTGCTGCCTCTAGCAGGGCTGGTGAGCAGAGGCTTACCAGGTGAGGACTGAGACCTGGGAGCCGAGGGTGGTGCCCTGACTCTAACAGAGCCTGCGAACAGAGGCTTGCCAGGAAGTGGACTGAGATTGGCAAGAGGGGATGTGGTCCCCTGACTCCAACTGGTTTGGCAGGCACTACTCCAGACCCTACTTCAGAGGCTAGCTGTGTGTGGACTGAGACCGGTAGGTGGGGTGCATTGCCCCTGGCTCCAGCTGGGCCTGTGAGGAGAGAAGTAGACAATAGTGTGGACTGAGTCTGGGAGGTGAGAGTGTGGATCTCTGGCTCCAATTGTGCTTTGAATCCCTCTGTTTTGAATTATCCTTGAATCCCTCTCTGTTGGGCAGGGTTTGCACTGCCAGAGACAATTTGGTTGGAACCCGTGTCTGGGGCTGTCTACTCCGGGACATTCTGAGGTTGACCTTTGAAGTTCTGTAGTGGAAAAGAACTGAAGGGTGGGGACTGGGTGCTGCGGCTGTTTGTATCTCTTTGCAGTTGAGATTTAAAGTTAATAGGATGGTTTCTTAGGATAGGGTAGAGGTTGGCTAATATCAAAACAGAGCTAGCCTGCACTATATCACCAAGTAGGTCCTCAGAGTCTCCAGCCAAAACTCTGACAGGGGCCTTTTTAAGGTTGTAGGAGATAAGCCACAATCACAAAGCATAGGGCTTTGGTAAGGGGCTACCTCTACTACCTGGGAACCCCAATTCAATCACCCTACCAGTTCTAATAACCAAACAGTAGAAAATCAACATGGTGCAGACTCAACAGAAGAACTCTGGCAACATGAATAACCAGAGTAGATCAACCACCCCCCTCCCCAAGAAATGACAAAGGAGATACAACTAAAGATGCCAGAAACTGGCAGCAATGTCAGAAACTGAATTCAGAATATGGATTGCAAATAAGATAAATAGAATGGAAGAAAAGATGGACATTGAATTCCAAAGAGTAGTTCTAAAGTTATTTCAAGTCACCCAAGATATGGACATAATGAGAAAAGAGAGCAGAGTTCAAGGAAATGAAAAAGTTAGTTGAGGAGCTCCAAAATACAGTGGAATCCCTCACTAATAGAGTTGACCAGGCAGAAGAAAGGATCTCTGAAACTGAGGACAAGGACACAAGTCTAACCTCAGCAAACTTAAAAGTATAGAAATTATTCCTTGTATCTTCTTGGACCACCATGGAATAAAAGTTAAACTCAACAGTAATGGGAATCTCCATACTCAAACAAAGTCATGGAAGTTAAATAATCTTAGGCTGACTGATAGCTGGGTCAAAGACAAGATTAAGAAGGAAATTACCAAATTTTTGGAACTAAATGAAAATGAAGACACAAATTATCCAAACCTGTGGGATACTGCTAAGGCAGTCCTAAGAGGGAAATTTATAGCACTGGAAGCCTTCATCAAGAAAACAGAAAGAGGGAGGGAGGGAGATTGGTGGGGTCACCTCTATGGTTTATCTTACAAGGGCACAAGTGAATCTTTCTTTTTTTTTTTTTTTTTTTTTGAGACAGAGCCTCAAGCTGTCCCCCTGGGTAGAGTGCCGTGGCATTACAGCTCACAGCAACCTCCAACTCCTGGGCTCAAGCGAGTCTCTTGCCTCCGCCTCCCAAGTAGCTGG
>CAUYTI010014593.1:0-10540 GCA_963575145.1 Galago senegalensis | reverse complement strand
CAGGCGCCCGCCACAACGCCCAGCTATTTTTTGGTTGCAGCCATCATTGTTGTTTGGCGGGTCCGGGCTGGGGATTCGAACCCGCCACCTTAGGTGTACGTGGCTGGCGCCTTAGCCGGTTGAGCTATAGGCGCCGAGCCTACTTAACCTTTCTTTACCTGTCTCCTCATTGATAAAAATGAAAATAACAGCAGGACCTTTCTCACAAAGCTACTGTGGAAATTAAATAAATTACAAAGTTTATACACATAATATAATTAGAACAGGGCCTGGTACACAGCAAGTGTTCAAGAAACATATGCAATTATTATTTTATTAAAAGGCAAATACTATTATGATATGCTCCAGCTTAAAATATTTCCAGGCTTTGCCCACTGCATTCATTAAAACAAAATAGCTAGGCTGGGCGCGGTGGCTCATGCCTAGAATTCTAGCACTCTGGGAGGCCGAGGTGGGTGGATTGCTTGGGCTCACAGGTTGGAGACCAGCCTGAGCAAAAGTGAGACCCCTCCCCACCCACCCCCACCCGCCATGATGCCATAGCACTTTACCTAGGGCAACAGCTTGAGACTTGGTCTCAAAAAAAAAATTCTAGATTCTCTAACATGGCCAACAAGGACCTTTAAGATCTGGCCCCTACCTGTCATATTCACTCCTTTCTAACCCCAAACTCTAAGCTTTAGCTATTTACTTAAGGTTTCTTGATCTGGTCACTCCTTTATCTCTGGACTTCTATACATGCTGTTGATGCTTCCTCCGTGCTTCACCTCACTAATTCTGCTCACTTTTCCTTATCAGCTTAGAATTTACTTTGTCAGGGAAGCCTTTGCTGACTCACCACAGCCTACAATAACCTGTTACACATACCAGCCCCACCCATCACAGACTTTCAGACAGGGTACTGTAATGGGTGACTTCTCAGTATTGCCCCTCCCCATCACCAAACAAAAAACATTAAAACACTAGTGGAAAAGAGACGATTCCTTAACTGGACTCCACCTATTCTAGGATTTATGGATGTCACTAACTAGAATTTTTAAGCCAAGTCTCTCCCATGATTATTCGATAACTGGTTTTGCAAAAATTAGATGTACACCCATAGCTGATTGTCAGAATTGTAGGATTTTACAAAGGAGTTTCAGAGAGGCAGCACAGCGCTCAAGCACACTCAAAAAAGCTAGAATGCCTGGGTTTAAATCCTAAGAGCCACATATGGTGCAATATATACTTGAACAAATTACCCTTCTGTGTCTGTTTCTTCATGTGTAAAATGTGGCCAACAGTTCCAATCTCATAGGGATATCTGGAGTTTTAAATGAGGAATGTAAACATTAAGTAGTATACACAGGCTTGGGGCCTGTGGCTCAAGTGACTAACGTGCCAGCCACATACACCTAAGATAGCAGGTTCGAATCCAGCCCCGGCTGCCAAACAATGACAGCTGCAACCAAAAAATAGCTGGGCATTGTGACGGGCGCCGGTGGTCCAAGCTACTTGGGAGGCTGAGGCAGGAGACTCACTTGAGCCCAGGTGTTGGAGATTGCTGTGAGCTGTGATGCTACAGCACTCTACCAGGGTGACAGCTTGAGGCTATGTCTCAAAAAAAAGTAGTATATACAAAGCTCTGCTTCTGTGTGTTAATGCAGGGAACCCAATGTTACTGCAATACTGAGTAAACAGCCCAATGGCAAGGTTTGGTAGGCACACACTATGGAATTCAAGCTTCAAACAGATTTTAAATTTTCCACATGCTTTTAATACAATAAACAGTTAATAGTATATATACAAATCGAGTATGCTTTAAAGGCCTCTGAGGAAATCAGTCATGTAGCTGAAACGTGGGAAAAATTACCACAGCACAGTAAACCCATAAAGAATACTAAAGATCACGATTTACACCGCGTCGGACCACTTCTTTTCTTCTCATTAGAAAAACAAAGAAGTGAAGATTGTTCACTTGACTGCATTTTTTAAAAACACAATTCTAACGTCCTGGTTACCATCTCTTAGTAACGTCTTTAATAATCCTATAATCCGGTTTGTCTCAGTCTTAAGTGTCCAATTTTGAGGCTGAGAAAGGAGAACAGGCAAACTCCCAGCTCTCCTGACACCCAATTTGGTGCAACTGCAAAATCCACTTGACAAATGACAACGCATATTGCCAAGCCCTTTGTGAGCCCAACACTGAGATCCATTCACGCGTTTTCTTTTCTGGTTTTTGTTTGTTTTTTTTTTTGAGACAGAGCCTCAAGCTGTCCCCCTGGGTAGAGTGCCGTGGCATTACAGCTCACAGCAACCTCCAACTCCTGGGCTCAAGCGAGTCTCTTGCCTCAACGCCTGCCACAACGCCCGGCTATTTTTTGGTTGTAGTTGTCACTGTTGTTCGGCAGGCCTGGGCTGGATTCGAACCCGCCAGCTTTGATGTATGTGGCTGGCGCCTTAGCTGGTTAAGCTACAGGCGCCGAGCCCATTCACGCGTTTTCTAACAAACACCAGATCTACCTTTCGCTCCCCACCCACAACATGTTCCCATTTTCTTTAGAACCGAAGTTCCGCGGGAGGAGCGCCAGGCCGGGGGTCGGTGCGGGGCGCCCGGAGGCCCTCACACACTCCAGACGCAGACTCAGAAGCTGCGGGGCTGCACCAGGCCTCACGGCGCCCCTCGGTCCCCGGCACCAGCTACGGCTCTGCACACCGATCGGGGCTCCTAGCTCTCCCCGCCGCTGCACACCGTGCGTACTCGCCCGCCACACCAGACCGCGGGTCCCCAAAGGGCCCGACTGCCGCGCCCCTCACCTCCGCCGCCTCCTCTTCCCCCGGATCCAGGCTATCCAAGTCCCAGCCCAGGGACGCTGTCACCTCCTCCAGCGTCCGGCAACAGCTCTCCACAAACTCGCCCAGCTCCTCTTGCAGCCGCCGCCGCTCCTCAACCGGAGGAGGTTCACCCTCCATAGCCGCAGCCCGCCAGCCGGGAGACAGCGGCGGAACTGCCGGCCGCGCGCGCGGGCCTCTGGGAGCCGTGGGCGGGGCCACGATGCCACGTGACCGGAGCCGCCTAGAGGAAACAGCCCGGAAAGGAGGGAAGGTCTTCCTGCGCAGTTTCTGCTATGGGTGGGTGAATGTTCCTTGGTCTTCTTTGAATTGCACTCTCCCTCCTCCTCAACTTTTATTTAGAAAAAATGGTTTATATCTACAAACAAGTTTAAAGTATACTACAATGAACGTTTGTTTAATCGTCTTTGTGCTCATTAATTTTTAACATTTTGCCACATTTGCTTGTTTTTGTTTTTTGAAACAGAATCTCAAGCTGTCGCCCTCGGTAGAGTGCTTTAGCATCACGGCTCAGAGCAACCTCCAACTCCTAGGCTTAAGTGATTCTCTTGCCTCAGCCTCCCAAGTAGCTGGGACTATAGGTGCCTCCACAATGCCCCGCTATTTGTTGGTTGTAGATGTCATTGTTGTTTGGCAGGCCCAGGCCCCACTCTGGTGTATATGGCAGGCGTCTTAGCCACTTGAGCTACAGGCGCTAAGAATTTAGCCTTTTGCCACATTTGATTTCTACATCTCTTCACATTCACAGCCCCACACGCTTATTTTTGCTGAATTATTTGAAAGTAAGTTTTAGGGCTTGGCGCCTATGGCTCAAGCAGCTAAGGCGCCAGCCACATACACCTAAGGTAGAGGGTTCAAATCCAGCCTGGGCCCGCCAAATAACAATGACGGTTGCAACCAAAAATAGCCAGGCATTGTGGCATGTGCCTGTGGTCCCAGCTACTTGGGAGGCAGAGGCAAAAGACTCACTTGAGCCCAGGAGTTGAAGGTTTTTGTGATCTATGACGCCACAGCACTCTACCCTTCAGAGCTTGAGGCTCTGTCTCAACTCAAAAAAAAAAGTAAGTTTCAGATTCTTCACCCCCAAATATGTTAGCATGCATGTCCTCAGAATAAGAACATTTTCCTATATGACTACAATATGTGATCAAATCTAAGAACAGTAATAATTTTATAAAATCCTTTAATATACAGTGTGTATTCAATTCTCCACTGTCCCCTATATTCCTTTCATAGTTTTATTATTTTTTTAACCCATAATGTAATTGGTTATTATCTCTTGTAATCTAGAAGTCTCCCTCACCCTTTTTAAAAAATTAAGTCATTGAATTTTGTGATGAGCCATTTGTCTGTGGAATCCCCCTCATTCTGGACTTGTCAGATTTTTTTCTACTCATGATTAGAGTCAGTTTAATCATTTAAGCAAGAATACTACATGGATGTTATGTGCCTCTTATTGCAACCCATAGAGACACTATCTTAGATTCTCCTATTGACAATGCTAAATTTGATCACTTGGTGAAGGTGGTGGCTGTATTTCTCTATCCTAATAGTACATTTTCCTCTTAACTGGTAAGTAACCTGTGGGATTCTATCCTGAGGCAGTAAGTATATCCTGTTCCACAACCGCTCATATAATCTTCCACAGAGTCTTTTACTACATAGGAAATTATAAATGATGATGCTCTATCATGGCCTTCTACATTTATTAACTGGCATTCTTTCCATACCTCCATTTTGTCATTTGTTTGTCTATGGAATCAAGGGCTTTTTAAAGAAATTACTGGTGTAATATTTTTAAATTTACCCCAGACATAAGTGTATATAAATCCATTAACATTGTGATTCTTGTTGTAGCTCACATTATCCCAAATTTGGCCACTTGATGCCACCGTAAGCCACCAGTGTCTCACTGACACACCCCATTAGTCCTTGAGTGCTTTCTTGCTTTGATAACTGGAGCTTACTTTTTACTGTATATTTCCTTTTACTGTATATTTCCTGCAATTAGCCCTTTCTGTTTCCCGAATGCTTTTAACTCCCAGAATCTAATCTCTTAGATTAGATTCTAATCTCCCTGTTTTTATTTTTTCAAGCCTGATTCTCAAACTTTTGCTTCCCCTTGCATTTTCCTTACCCCTGATGAACAAACTGGAGGAAATTTTTGTGAACAATTATTGCCACAGGCAAGGAGCATAGTGCTCACCTTTAAAAAAAAAAAAAAGCATAGATAGGCAGCCCCATAAAATACAGCAGTCGGCTGGTAACTGCAAGCAAATGTGGGGTAAGAGAGTAGCTCTAGAAATAATACATTCATGCTCTGCCCACAGTACCTTTACTTTTAATGTGGAGTTCCACAGTTACCCAAGTGGTATTGAAAATGTGAGACTATTTTTGCATGTGCCATGGTAACTCTCCTTGAAAAGTTATATATTTCCCTTTTCTGTGTATGCACCGTGTATGTGAACCAAATCAAAACATAGCCACAGACAAGCATGTCCTCTTTCCAGGACATAACCCCATCTCATCTCAGAGCTTAGTGACAACTATGGCAAAAGCTTGGAGGGGATAGGAAAGATTTGTCATTTGACTATACTCTAGTTACTGTTTCAGCATAAGAAATAGCTCTGTGCTGATGCTGTTAACCTATATGATCACATAGCTGGAGAGATCTTCAAGACCTCTGTGCTTGGCTGGGCCTGTTATATACTGAATTGCTCCCCTTCACCCCTTCCAAAGTCCCAATGCATGATGTGACTGTATTTAGAGATAGGGCCTTTAGGAGGTAATTAAAGTTAAATGAGGGCATGAAGGTAGGACTCTAATCTGGTAAAATTAATGTCCTTATAAGAGACACCAGAGCTCTCTCTACCCCCACCCTTTTGCATAAACATAGAGAAATAGCCATATGAGCACACAGTGAGAAGGTGGCCAGGAAGTGGTCTCCCCAGAAACCAACCCTGCCTGCACCTTGATCTTGGACTTCCAGCCTCCAGAACTGTGAGAAAATACATTACTGTTTACGGTGGTATCTTATCATGGCAGCCTGTGGTGACAAGTAGGGCCTCCCAGCTCTAGTATAAGGAACTTCCTTCATTTCCCCCAACACAGCATTTATATATTTCTTCTTCCTCTTGGATGATGAGTGCTGTTTTTGTACCATGTATTTCTAGCATGTGATCCATGGCTTCTGACAACATACTGCACACAGAACTCAATTATTTAGTAAACAAAATTAATTCAAGTCCTCTACATTGTGAGTGGGGGAAAGAGGTGAGTTAAGGAAAAAATGAGTGCTGTGGAGGAAAAATGGCCCATGTGTGAGGTAAACCCCCACAAAAATTAAATGAAATGTGCTCTTTTCATTCCAAAAACTGAGCAAAAAGACTTATGAGTGTTATGCGCTTTTGTCAAGGCCGTAAAGGACCTGGGAAAACAAAGTGGGGGCCTGCAGGCAAGGCATTAAAAACCTCCTACAGGGAACCCTGACTGTGTTGTCAAGTCAGCCTGCCAGATAAGGGATGAAACAGCCCATCTGTGCAGAGGACATGACTCAAAGGTTGATGTGAGTGAAAAGAAAAACTCCATTGTAATGATGTTGAGTAAAACACTCCATCTTAACTGCAGGATCTCCAAACCATAAGAAAACAGTCATGGAACCTGTTTCTTGGAAATTTAATTGAGTACATAGAAGAGAAAGGTTTTACTTCTCTGTTTATCCTACACTTTAACTTTAGCAATAAAAGTCAGATAATGTATAGTTCTTCGAGGTCTTCAGAAAGGAATAGCCTGAGGCTAGCTTAAGATGGTTGTCTTACTTTCCTGGACTTTCTTTCTTTTCTATAGTTTGAGACAAGAATTGAGGATGTTAGGATTATTGATCAATGTGGTGTACATGACTAGCTCCCAATAAAAGGGAGTGGAAAATAAAGACATTTTGCTACATCTAAGAGTGTATAGTCATTTCTTGCTTTCATACAATTCTAGGATGAGCTTGCACCTGCAGCCAAGCCATCCTTCTCTCCCTGTGACTGCTGTAGTCAAGAATCACATCTTACTTTAAAAGATAAATATAGACTCAGGGTGAAGGGATGGTCATCTATATTCCAGGCAAATGGAAAGCAGAAAAAGCAGGTTTTGCAATTTTATTTGCAGATACAATAGGGTTTAAACCAACAAAAGTAAACAAAGACAAGGATGGCCACTTTATATTTGTTAAGGGTAATACTCAATATGATGAGATCTCAATTATCAATATCTATGCACCCAACCAGAATGCACCTCAATTTACAAAAGATGCGCTAACTGGCATGAGCAACTTGATCTCTCCCAGCTCCAGCATAGTCGAAGATTTTAACACTCTTTTGGAAGTGTTGGACAGATCCTCCAAAAAGTAGCTGAGCAAAGAAATTTTAGATTTAAATTTAACTATTCAACTTTTGGACCTAACAGACATCTACAGAACATTTCATCCTAACAAAACTGAATACACATTTTCCTCATCAATCCATGGAACATACTCCAAAATCAATCACATCTTAGGTCATAAGTCTAACCTCAGTAAATTTAAAAGAATAGAAATTATTCCATGCATCTTCTCGGACCATCATGGAATAAAAGTCAAACTCAGTAACAACAGGAATTTGCAGGCTCATACAAAAACATGGAAGCTAAATAACCTTATGCTGAATGATAGATGGGATGGGTCAGAAATGAGATCAAGAAGGAAATTACTAAATTTTTAGAACAAAACAATAATAAAGACATGAGTTATCAGAACCTCTAGGATACTGCAAAGGTAGTCTGAAGAGGGAAATTTATAGCATTGCAAGCCTTCCTCAAGAGAACAGAAAGAGAGGAAATTAACAACTTAATGGGACATCTCAAGCAACTGGAAAAGGAAGAACATTCCAATTGCAAATCTAGCAGAAGAAAAGAAATAACCAAAATTAGAGCAGAATTAAATGAAATTGAAAATAAAAGGATTATAGAACAGATCAATAAATCAAAAAGTTGGTTTTTTGAAAAGGTCAACAAAATAGATAAAACTTTGGCCAACATAACCAAGAAAAAAAGAATAAAATCTCTAATCTCATCAATAAGAAATGGTAAAAATGAAATAACAACAGACCCCCTAGAAATTAAAAAAATCCTTAATGAATATTATAAGCAATGTTATTCCCAGAAATATGACAATCTGAAGGAAATCAACCAATACTTGGAAGCACGCCATCTCCCAAGACTTAGCCAGAACAAAGTGGAAATGTTGAACAGGCCTATATCAAATTCTGAAATAGCATCAACTATACAAAATCGCCCTAAGAAGAAAAGCCCAGGACCAGATGGCTTCACGCCAGAATTCTACCAAACCTTTAAAGAGGAACTAGTACCCATACTACTCAACCTTTTCCAAAATATAGAAAAAGATAGAATACTACCCAACACATTCTATGAAGCAAACATCACCTTGATACCCAAAACAGGAAAAAACCCAACAAGAAAAGAAAATTATAGGCCAATATCACTAATGAACATTGATGTGAAAATATTCAACAAGATCCTAACCAACAGAATCCAGCAACACATCAAACAAATCATACACCATGACCAAGTGGGTTTTATCCCAGGATCTCAAGGATGGTTCAACATAAGTAAATCTATAAATATAATTCATCACATAAACAATTTAAAAAAAAGACCATATGATTCTCTCCATTGATTCAGAAAAAGCTTTTGATAATATCCAGCATCCCCTCATAATCAGAACACTTAAGAAAATTGGTATAGAAGGGACATTTCTTAAACTGATAGAGGCCACCTACAGCAAACCCACAGCCAATATTGTATTGAATGGAGTTAAACTGAAATCATTTCCACTCAGATCAGGAACTAGGCAAGGGTGCCCATTGTCTCCACTGCTCTTTAACATTGTAATGGAAGTTTTAACCATCACAATTAGGGAAGAAAAGGCAATCAAGGGCATCCATATAGGGTCAGAAGAGATTAAACTTTCACTTTTCGCAGATGATATGATATGATGATATGATTTGGAAAACACCAGGGATTCAACTACAAAACTCCTAGAAGTGATCAAGGAATATAGCAGTGTCTCAGGTTACAAAATCAACACTCAGAAATCTGTAGTCTTTATATATACCAATACCAGCCAAGCTGAAAAAACAGTCAAGGACTCTCCGTTCACAGTAGTGCCAAAGAAGATGAAATATTTGGGAGTTTACCTAACAAAGGATGAGAAAGATGTCTATAAAGAGAACTATGAAAGAAAAGAAATAGCTGAAAATGTTAACAAGTGGAAAAACACACCATGCTCATGGCTGGGAAGAGTCAACATTGTGAAAATGTCCATACTACCCAAAGCAATATATAATTTTAATGTAATCCCTATTAAAGCTCCACTGTCATATTTTAAAGATCTTGAGAAAATAGTACCTCACTTTATATGGAATCAGAAAAAACCTCAAATAGCCAAGACATTACTCAGGAATAAAAACAAAGCAGGAGGAATCATGCTACCAGATGTCAGATTATACTATAAATCCATAGTGATCAAAACAGCATGGTACTGGCACAAAAATAGAGAGGTAGATGTATGGAACAGAATAGAGAACCAAGAGATGAACCCAGCTACTTACCATTATATGATCTTTGACAAGCCAATTAAAAACATTGAGTGGGGCAAAGATTCCCTATTTAACAAATGGTGCTGGGCGAACTGGCTGGCAACCTGTAGAAGACTGAAACCTTTCACATTAACTAAGATAGACTCTCACTGGATTTAAGATTTAAACTTAAGACATGAAACCATAAAAATACTAGAAGAAAGTGTAGGGAAAACACTTGAAGAAATCGGCCTGGGTGAATATTTTATGAAGAGGTCACCCCAGGCAATTGAAGCAACATCAAAAATACCCTATTGGGACCTGATCAAACTAAAGAGCTTCTGCACAGCCAAGAACACAGTAAGTAAGGCAAGCAAACAGCCCTCAGAATAGGAGAAGATTTTCGCAGGTTATGTCTCCAACAAAGGTTTAATAACCAGAATCCATAGAGAATGCAAACGTATTAGCAAGAAGAGAACGAGTAATCCCATCTCAGGATGGGCAAGGGACTTGAAGAGAAATTTCTCCAAAGAAAACCGGTGTACGGCCTACAGATATATGAAGAAATGCTCATCATCCTTAATCAGAAGAGATATGCAAATCAAAACTACTTTGAGATATCACCTAACTCCAGTAAGATTAGCCCATATCACTAAATCCCAAAACCAGAGATGCTGGCGTGGATGTGGAGAAAAGGGAACACTCCTACACCTCTGGTGGGAATGTAAACTAGTACATTCCTTTTGGAAAGACATCTGGAGAACACTTAGAGAACTAAAAATAGACCTGCCATTCAATCCTGCAAATCCTTTATTAGGTATATACCCAGAAGACCAAAAATCACATTACAACAAAAATATTTGTATCAGAATGTTTATTGCAGCCCAATTCATAATTGCCAGGTCATGGAAGAAGCCAAATACTCCATCAATCCATGAATGGATCAATAAACTGTGGTATATGTACAGAATGGAATACTATGCAGCCATAAAGAAGGATGGAGACTTTACATCCTTCATGTTCACATGGATGGAGCTGGAGAATGTTCTTCTGAGCAAAGTATCATGGAAAAATACCCAATGTACACA
>CAUYTI010014592.1:0-17652 GCA_963575145.1 Galago senegalensis | reverse complement strand
CTCGGCCCCCCCCCCCCCCCCCCCCCGCCGTCTGGGCTCCCCTGGCAGCGCCTGTCCTTCCTCTGCTGCTCAGAAGTTCTGTGGCTTCTGAAGGAAAAGCTTAATTAGCCTTCCCCAGCAAGTCCAGGAAAGGAATCTGTCTGTTACACCATGAATCAGTGATGTGCTCCCTGCCGGGCTCTGCAAACTGAGCTCAGAGAATGCTGGAAATGATCTCCAGTCATCAGGCAGAAAATGGAGTGACTCAGATGACAGGATTCTTGTCATGCAAGCTGGAGGCTGAATCCTCAGCAACTGGTCCTCAGAGAGGGGTGGGGCAGTGGGTGGGAGGGAAAGGGAGAAGAATGTGGGAATTCCAAGGAGTTACCACCTGCACCTCACAACTCCAGCCCGAGGAAAATGTGGACACTGGGCTCCCTGGTCAGAGGTCTGAGGAAGAAGGGCCCAGGGAGGTAAGGTTCTCTCAAGAGCGTTTCAGTTTCCTGTGGCTGAAAGAAGGGTAGCAAGGAGGTTTTCCTGCCCCCGTCTGGATCTGTTGCCCTCCTGAGGTGTATGTAGCCCCCCACTGAGATGCCTCAGGAGGGCACAGGGAGACTAGCCCTATAGTCACCCACTAACTCATTCATTTGTTCATTTACTCCATGGTCACTGGGGTTCCACTACTTGCCAGAGGCTGTGCTGGGTGTTAGGACACACCGGGAAATGAGATGCTGTCCCTGTGGAGAATACGGCCAACATCGAATTCACAGTGCAGCTGAGTGGAGGGGAGTGACCGAGGGGGAAGCAGGTTCTGGGAATGCAGAGCAGTGGGCGCCTAAGTCAGACTCTGGGCCTGGCTGGGGCCAGATTGGTCAGAATCTTGAAAAACAGCGGGAGTAATTTGGTGAGTGGGAAGCTGTGGGAGGGCCTGCTGGGCACAGGGGACAGAAATGTGAAATTCAGAGACACAAGAGGTCACAGGGTGTATGGGGAACTGAACATGGGGTGTAGGTGGGGCTACGGACAGCAGAAGCTGGAAGGTCTGGAAGGGCTGCGTGTGCCGTGCCGGGAGAGGGGGGCTTGAGCATGAGAGGGATGAGCAGCACTGCCCTTTAGAGAGAAGTCTCTGCAGTGGCCTGGAAGATGACAGGAGAGGGACAGGCTGGGTGGCCACATCCCCCAGGGCTGTTGGTGGAGGAGCCGAGACAGGGAGGTGGGAACAGAAAGATGAGAACGGAGTCAGGAGATCTATAGGGGTGTGGAAAAGACCTGGGACTCAGAGGACTTGTGGCTTGAGGGTCAGGGACCACCAGGAGGAAAAAGGGGTAGGCGGATGGGAACAGAGGTGAGTTGGTGAGGGGAAGGTGATGGAGACATCTTCCTCTTCCTCTGAAGAAAGTGCCATCAGGTTTCAGAACCACTGGTGTGCAGACCTGCATGGTAACCTCCCATCTGCTCCAGGCAGCTCTAAATGCCTCCTGGAGTCCAGAAATTCAGTATTCTCAGCATCTATCCCGTACCTAACTGTGGTGCACTTGATGCTGGGCCACCGCCCTGGGGTGTGGTGGTGACAAGGGGCCAGTGGGGAGGACAGAAGAGGGGCTGGAGAAGAATAAAAGAATAAAGGAATTTGGAATGCAAAGCCGAGGAATGAAGGCTTAAGGGCGTTTATGGGCCACCCTGATCCCCGACAGCCCCAGCTGCTGTAATGGTTATCCCTTCTTAGGGAGGAGGCAGCAGAGGCCCCATGGGATTCCATCTTCTTAGTTGCCCAGCAAGTCCGTGGGGCTCTGAGGCCCTCCTGCTCGCCCCTGCCCATGAGACAACAGCAAAATGCCAGCAGACTGACTCCTTTCAGGGAAGAGCACAAAACCGTACTAGTCCCTTGAGAGACCACCCACATCTGTGTGCTGGGTGAGGCCTTGCCCAAGCAAGGGGGGTGTCGATGTCACTGTAGAATCTACAATGCCCACAGGTCCCCATCTGGGTCCTCGAAGGCAGGAATAAGGTTCTCTAAGCACTTCTTCTTTTGGAAAAGCCTATCTCCTTCAGGCTGGCCTCACATCTACTTGGAGTGAGAATGCCACTGCTATGGAGCTGAATCAAAGATCTGATTGATTGACTATTCCCTTTACTTTTTATGAGTAACAATTTTAAAACAAATACAGTTAGTAGACCAGACCTTTCAAACCACAAAGTGTAATTTGGCCAGAGTGGGGAAGAACACAGCCTACCCTTGGTGGTGATAAACTGGGACAGCGGAGATTTTTCCAAAGATAGTAGAAGGTCCCGAAGCAAGACCCCAAGTTCTTAGAGGGCAGGGCCTGTGCATAGAGGGGTTTTTTGGAAGAGGGTTCTTTTTTTTTAATTAAAAATTTAATAAATACTTTCATTGTTTTCTCTTTCTCTCTTTATAATAATAACATGCTCACCTTGTTTTTAAAAAGTGAACATTTGAAAGAAAGAGCCTAAGAAATTCACATTGAGGCTCAGCGCCTATTGCTCAAGCGGCTAAGGTGCCAGCCAAACACACCTGAACTGGCGGGTTCAAATCCACCAAACAACAATGACAACTACAACCAAAAAATAGCCAGGCGTTGTGGTGGGCACCTGTGGTCTCAGCTACTTGGGAGGTGGAGGCAGGAGAATCGCTTGAGCCCAGGAGTTGGAGGTTGCTGTGAGCTGTGATGCCACAGTACTCTACCCAGGGGGACAGCTTGAGGCTCTGTCTCAAACAAAACAAAACAAAACAGCTGGGTGTTGTGGCAGGCGCCTGTAGTCCCAGCTACAAAATGAGACTCTGACTCAGAAAAAAAAGGAAAGAAAGAAGGAAGGGAAGGGAAGGGAAGAGAAAGGAGGAAGGAAGGAAAAGAAAGAAAGACAAATTCACATTGAATGATGGTGATTGCCTCTTGCAGTTGTAATCCCGGGGCAGACTCTGCTCCCTCCTTCCTCTCCTCGGGAATATGTGTGACTTCTGTGACTTCATTCATGAAGGAGTCTGGGCTGCATTGCACACAAGACTCCCAAGAAGCAGCCTCTGAGACACAGTGTAGCACCTTATTACAGAGTGTCTTTGGGGTCAATGTCACAGACATTGACCCCAAAGCCACAAAAGCAAGATCGAGCAGAGAACCTGAAATGTAGTCCTGGGGAAGGCCCCAGACAGCTCTAGGGAGCTCTGGGGTGGCCCTCAATGTTCCAGTCTGGGCCAAACCACTGGGCTTTTATTATTATCCTCCTCCCTCAAGCAGTCATAGGATGCCCACTGCCCCTGGCAGAGGTGTGACCTCAGCAAGGCAGCCTCCTTCCCCTCAGCTGAGGCTACGCACAGAAGGCTGACAGCACAACCAGCAGCAGGAGGAATCGGTCCTTCATTACAGATGCAGTACATGGGCTGTGCACCCTGGGTGTGCTCGGGTGTATCCTGAACATGCCCCGGCCTGTCTGCTGTGCACACATGTGTCTGTCTGTGTGTCTGTGTGCATGCCGCCCTGCCCTGCATCAGGAACCACGGCAGTTCTGCAGGGGGCCAGGAGGTGAGCATGGCTTTCTGACGCCCAATTGCCTATCCTGCTTCAGTGGCCCCTCCAACTCCTTCCTGTCTCTTGTCCAAAGTGGACCTGGAGAAAGGTAGGGAATGAGGGATTTGGAGTGGGGATGTCACAGACTCTGAGAGAGGGGCTATCTTCTAAAGCTTCCTTGCACAAATTAGAAAAACAGCACTGCTGGCTAGCAGATTTCAGGTGAAGGCACTGCCTGGCAAGCAGTCTGTGAACAGATTCAGCCCATACTGGACCCCGAAGCTGGGCTGGACTATATTGCCTGAGGCAACAGCGCTTTGGAGATCAGGCCCAGCCAAGGAAATCACCAGAGGAGCTGACCCTACTGTTCAATCTGTTGCCAGAAGTCAAGATGACTTTCAGAGCAGAGTCCCACTCCAAGGACACTGGAAGTCTTAACTCTCCAGATGCAGGACAGGTGAGGACCTAGGGATGGCTTTGGAGATAGTCTGATGCAGGTAGGGAATGGCGCCTTCTTGGCAGCCAGCACCCACTCACATCTTTCTCATCCAAGGGCATGTGTCCAGTGCGACGTTTGTGCTCAGCAAGTCCAATGACCAAATGGACTTAGGAAGAGAGATGAGCAGGGATGCGTGGCCATAACCCAGCTCTGCAGACATGAGAAAACCAGGTTACCAGATGCTCTGGAGGCTCTGGCATCAGATCTAGGGTGGATCCTATCAGCGCTTCATCCTTTCTTTGAAACATGATAATTCACCCAATACTTTTTCAAAGAGCCTGTGATTCCCTGTCATAGAAATACAATCCCTCCTTTTCCAAAGGTCAATGTTGTCACATTATTTTATACATGTAATTATTGCTTATGGCAGATTAATTTTACTGGAAGGGCAAAGGGCAAAGTGGCAGGTGGTTTCGTGTCCTTGAATTCTTGAACACTGGAGCTGTAGGAAGCCTGCGATCATCTCATCAGAGGGTCACACCTCAGAGCCTAGAGCAGAATTCTCCCCCTTGTCTTGTTTGATTGACCCACAAAATGACCACAAAATGTGACTGTGCTTGCGGACGACCTGCTTACCTCCTGCTGCCAGCCTTCAGCATCACATCGCTGGCTTGTAGGCTCATGCGGTGCAGTGACTTACCTCATAGCTGCTCGGAGGCAGGATCAGGACCAAGACCCGGGCTCTGATGGCACAGCAGAACTCTCTCACCCCAGGACACACTGGCTCTGTTTTGATCTACTTGGACAGGAGATATAAATAAACACCATGAATTTACTTAGTACTATGATGAGGGTAACAGGTGGCACAAGCCAAACTCACTGTGCCTCCCAACAGATATAACTCACACACACATACAGAGAGAGAGAGAGAGAGAGAGAGAGAGAGAGCTCTAGACTTTGGACAGTCACTAGGTCTTATTTTATTTTATTTATTTATTTATTTTATTTTTTCTTTTTGGCTGGGGCTAGGTTTGAACCTGCCACCTTTGGTATATGGGGCCGGTGTCCTACTCCTTTGAGCCACAGACGCTGCCCTCACTAGGTCTTATTTTATCACTTGAGATTTCACCTAGCTCAATGTCTGACATGCTGCGCTGCTTAATTAATAATGCTTGTTGAGTAAATAAATTAATGATGAATATTAGTAGATGTTACCTTCTCAAGATTTTCATGGTCTTCACCTTAACTTTGATTCAAGGGCCCAATAGACCAGTTTCACGTGAAAGAGAGACAAGGAAAGGGAAGGAAATGACATTTTTGTAAAGCTCCTGTACGGGTAGTGCTATGCCAGTTTCTTGAATCTATATCATCTCAGCTAATCTCATTTTAAAATGAACAGTCCCAAGCGAGCAGACATCCCCAGAAAGGAGTTGACCCACCCTCCCCTGGCGCCCATATAGAAGGGCTTTGAGTACAGAGGCTGCGGCTGCTTCATCAATTTCTGCCTCCGCTTATTCCCAGAAGATCTGAAAAAGAAAACAACATCGGGACTTCTGAAGACTAAAAAGCTCCCAATCCTAAGCTTGCAGCCTTCCCTCTTTGTGAGACAGAGAAGCAGGGGAATATTAAGAGGAGTGCAGGAAGCTAAAAATATCTTCAAAGCTTATGTAAATTTGGTACACAGAGAGGAGCTGGCCTCTGGGCTCCAGCTGTTCTCAGGACTGACTTAGATGCCCTTGCCATGTAGATCCAGACGTTCTCAGAACCCGCCCACCATTTGTAACCTTTTAAAAATCCTCCTAATTGTGTTCATGTTCTTTAAATTTATCACTCCTGGGAGTTGAGCTACAATATGCAAATGAGGCCATTGAAGAGCCCCAGACACCCCTCCTCCTCCAGCTTCTTGGGAGAAACGCAGGAGGTCAGAGACATCCATCCTCGGAATAACAGGTGCCTTTGAGAGGGGCTGTACCCCTAACCATTAGCATGTTAATAGGGAGGGAATCAAAAGATCACTCCATCAACACCCAAAGAGGGCATCCTTTCAGTCTACAGCAGCTCATGAAAGTCCCCATGCCACTGACATTGCATAAAAACAATTCCTAATTGAGAATTAAACAAACTTTCATCTGATGCAGTTCTGAACTTCACCCTTTAAAATAATGCCAAGTTCAGAAACACATTTGGCTTCATGATTCTGTCTGGCGGAGTCTATACATTGAATGAGTATTTTCCCTTGCAGCTGACACTCTGCTTTCCCAGTTCACATAGGAAAATGAGATGGGTGTCACTCCCCCAAAGGCCACAGTGCTCAGTTAAAAGTGACTGGGAGGAAGAAGGCTGCCACTGAGCAAATGTTAACCTTGGGTGACCCAGAAGAGGGCCATATCCCGGCTTTCCTGTTTTGTAATCAACACCTACTAAGTGTAATTCAGCTCTTAGAGACTCGGAATGTTGGCTGCCAGATTGGTAGACAAGTAGCTTTTAATACACTGATGACACAGTATTACTGACATTAGCGAGATGGCCATGAACCAGGTGGCCAATTACTCTCAGAAAGAACAGCTCAATATCAATTGTGCTAAATTCAAATAGTCATATTCGGCAGAGGCTATTCTACATCCAGATGGATAAGATTTGAATATCTCCATTCAGCAGGACAATTCATTTCATTATCTGCAGAGTCCTGCTATAGCCAGCTCATCCTTGCAGGCCCTGGAAGACCAGGTCCTGGCCAACATTGAGTCTGTTCAGCAGGAATATTAAAGAAAAAGCACCAACTCCAAATCTTTCAAGTCAATGTCCCCTCATCCTTGCATTAGATGGTTAGAACTCTGGATTTTCACTGAAAAACGGGTAAAGCTTCTGAATATATACAAAGTAGGTTTCTGGAACAATCTTGGCTCTGCTTCTGGACATCTTGGCGCCTTCTGCCACCTTGCATGGCTGACCTCCACTGGGGAAGATGACGGTTCAGCCCCCCACTTCCTTGCAGCTAAACACCATCTTTGCCTCCTCTTTGTTTGGCTCTTGAGGCATATGGTGTGCCTCCTCATCAACCCCAGAAAGCGTGTGGGCTGTAGCACTTACTGGCAACCTCAATCTCACTGGCAAAATGTGGAGCCAACACATTCGCCAGCCACCCAGTGCTCCATTCAGATGTAGCTACTGGATTGCCAACTGGCTCAATGCAACCACACATGTGTGTGCAGGCCCCCTCAACCCCCATCTCTCTCTCCCACACACACACAGCCCGTTTTGCAGAAGTGTAGCTTTGACTGGTTTTAGCCTAGATCTTCACTTTCCACAATCCCCACCAAGTCTCATTGCCATGCACCTGTTAAGCTCCATTCATTTGCTTTGTCCACCACTGAGAATGTTTGCACTTGCAAAATACTGCCAGTATACATATTCTCCAAGATTTAACCCATATTCTAAGTCTTACCCAGAAATGCATATATTGGAGCAACAGCTGGATCCTGTAGAGCCACATAGTAGGATTACAGCCGTACCCAAATAAACACCACAACCTTAGGCCACCCAAACACTTCCCTCTGGCTCAAGAGGCCCAAGTGGAGATGGAGGACAAGGGTACCAGGGTTAGTCACAACTCTCACTTTTCTGCTGCTCCTTTCTGGCAATATTGACTATTCCTGGGTGCTTGATTCAGTACTAGCTGGAAAGACGCCCTGCAATTGGTATTAACACCCCATCATCAGAGATGGCAAATAGCATTAATTATATTGATTAGTTTTATTCATGTCCATTAAGATGTGAATGCTGACGAATTATATTAATATTAATTATAAGAAACAATTATAGTACACTAATTACTCTGATCCTACGTCTATGGGAGTTATTGCTGTTTAACAATGAGTGATAGACTCTTTACCACGGGGCCTGGCTGGGGCCTCAGATACCTTCTCCACACAGTATTTGAGGCAGTCATCACCAATTAATGGGAGTCAGTGCAGCCTTAGTACTTGTTCTCCACAGCCAGGCCTCCTCCATCTTGCATAAGAACCTGGGAGCCAGATGAAATCAGGAGTGGCTGGGACTGTGTTGCTGAGCCATGGTTTCCCAACAGGCTTCCATTGGTCAGAACCTCTGACCCACAGGGACTCTCTGGGGGGTTTTCTTGTTGTTTTTCTTCAGGTGCCCTTTCTGCCTCCAGTCTTTCTTTCCCTGATACTGCCATCAGTGTCATCTTCCTAGTCATTTGCTATTTAAGGACCTTTTCTGCTCTCTCTGTGCCTATGAAATAAACATCAAATTACATAAAGTAGTGTCCAGTGATTTGTAACGGGCTCTGACCTGCTCCAGGCCCCCTCTCACTTCACGTTAGGGGACCTATGGCTCAGCCATGCTGACTTTCTCATTCTTCTAAAACGAGATATGCCCTTTCATGATGCTATAACTTGTACCAATTGTTGTTCTTTCTTCCAGAAATACTATTTTACTTCTGTACCTGGAAATTACTTTTCATGAATTATCCAGATGCCAGTGGCACTTGGTCGGGCCACCCACCCCACAGTTAGACCTTTCTGGACCTTTCTACCGTTCCCTGAGCTGCTTTTCATAAAAGGTCTTCCCCAGAATTTACCCAAATATGTTTAAATTATTCATTAACTGATTCATCTCTGCCCATCACTCTGAGCTAATTTAGGTCAAGAACTATATTTCTAATAGCCTCAATAAGTGGTGCAATGTTGATCCTCATTAAATATCAATAAAGTAAGCATTGACATTGGGAAGTGGAGTAGGTGGCCGAACTTGGGATGATAAATGTTTTATTAATGCAGAACCACTTATTTAATGGATATGAATGTCTCGATACACAATAAAGAGAAAAGGAAAGGCCATTTTAGCTTACATCATCTTAGTGACTTTGGGACCTCAGGGTGCCTTCTACTCCCAGGCATTTCCCTGCAGTATTCCTTCTGGGCCCTCCCCATGACCACACTACCTTACAATAAGTAGTGAGGGTATTCTCAGAAGATACCAAAGCCCAATCATGCATCTTTGCTGCCAGTTTGGAGTAGCCTTCACTGGCCTGATCTCACAATAGTGTCTTCTCGTGGGCTCTCCATTTCTGTGCTAAACCCCACTTGCCCACAAGCATTGAATTTTGTATACGTGATGACGCAGATTGGGTTTTCCAACAGTGGCTGCAGCAATGTCTTCCATCCTACTTGCTTTCCTACAATGTGACAAGGTCACTGGCCACCATCTTCCCCTTGAATCTGGGCAGGTCTGTGGCTGCTTTGATCAATGGAGATGAGATAGCGACAGTGTCTCAGAGGACAAAATAAACAAGACTAGAGGAAAAAATGACCCTCGTTATATAATGGCAGAAAGTTTGGCAATATTGTTTTCTTGTAATATTTCATGAAATGTAATTTTTTTTTTTTTGCAATCATATGGAAAATAAAAATCAGCCTGGGGAACTGGCAAATTTGGCTAAGAAGATTTCCAAGCAAAATATCAAGGGCCAACTGAATCATTTTAGCCATGGATGATAAAGTATATATAGATGAGCTAGTGTGTTCTAATGAAAAATTTAGGGAAAAAAAAAAGCATTCTCTCATAGAAGAAAATTCTCAACACAGAAATGGCCTCAAGGATAAGAAGCAAATCTAGGATGCTAAAATATCAAAACATCTCAGAGTGATTATGAAGCCAAGAGTGCAACTGTAAAACTACTTATTAGGGCCTTGGAAAGATCTAAGCTTATATTGCATAGACCTCTTCAAATACATGAAAGTTTTTCTTAGTATCTTAAGAGCAGTCCCTGCAGACCTTCTGTGTTATCAAGAGGGTTTCTGAGATTCTTTAAGGGATTGTCTTCTAGAAACCTCAAAGTAAAGAAGGGCTAATTTCAAAGAGATGTATGAATGTGGGCTTTAACTAATAAAAGGTGTTTTAAGTTAATATACAGGAATCCCACACAATTTTTAATGGAATTATAGCAGTTTAGAGAGAAAACAACAGAGAAATTTAGACGTTCAAGCAGAGGATTTTGAGTCCTTAAGCTTTTATGGGCAGAAAACAGGCTAAGAAGACTTCTTAGTTGCAAACATGAGAATGTTTGTATGGAAAAAGAAAAATGACTCAGAGCTTGGGACTGGAAGACCAGAAGGTATAGCCAAGAGCCCCAGGGGGTGGGCAGAGCCCTAAATAAGGAACTGACAACATGTGCTTGGCTGGTTTTTATGAATTGCCACGCATCAGTGACTGCTGTGTGCCTTTCATTTTTCCTCCTTTTAAAAAAGGAATGTTATCATGATTATCCTACTCTTGTCTCACCTGGGTATGTGCACGAGCAGGGAAAAATAACTTGTCTTTTTAGTTCACTTAACTTCAGAGCACAACCTATGCTAGACAAGTTGCATCAGAGAAGCACTATTGTCACCTGGACTTAATTTCATTTACAAGACCTTGGAGTTTGAACTGATGCTGCAGTGAGATGAGACTTCATAGTTCTTAGGGCTGTGGGACTAACCAAGTTGTGCACTAAGGTGGAAGTGAACTTTTTGTGTCCAGAAGCAGACTGTAGCAGATTGTATTTTTCGAAGACTGTAACAGTATCTTACATCTTAATGTACTTCTACATGTAACTTTGCTAATATTCTATTATGAAGTGAGCCTAAGTCTCCTCCATTAGATCCAGGTGGGCTTGTGACTGCTTTAGGCATCAAAAATAGTACCACCACCCCCCAAAAAAACCCCAAAACAAAAACAAGATAGCACAAGGAGAAAAAAAAATAGCAAGATGATTTATTTTAAACCTAAATATATGATTGCATTAAATGTAAGTGGTCTAAACTAAGGGTCAGCAAATCAAGACTCATGAGCCAATGGCCCTTATCATAAGAATGGTCTTTACAATTTTAACAAGTCCGTTAGAAGGAGGAAGGAGATGCAAAGAAGAAGAGAGGAAGAGGAAGAGGAGGAGAAGAAAGAAGGGGAAGGCAAAGATTATATTGTGTTGGTCTATAAAGCCTAAAATATTTACCATATGGCCCTCTACAGAACGATTTTGCCAACTTTAGCCTAAATCAGTGGTTCCCAACCTGTGGGTCACGACCCCTTTGTAACAATGAAAATACATCCTGCATATCAGATATTTACGTTAAGATTCATAACAGTAGCAAAATTAAAGTTATGAAGTGGTGATGAAAATAATTTTATGGTTGGGGGTCACCACAACATGAAGAACTATATTAAAGGGTCATGGCATTAGGAGGCATTAGGAAGGTTGAGAATCACTGGCTTAAACACTCCAAGTAAAAACTCTGCAAGACCCAACTACATGCTGCCTTCAAGAAACACACTTTAAATATAAACACAAAAAGGTTAAAAGTAAAAGGATGGAAAAATATATTAATACTAATGTTTACACTAATCAAATGAAGGTTGCGGTTATGTTAGCAAAACAATACCACCAAAGATAAAGAAGGTCACTATTTAATGTAAAAAGGTCATTAGGAGGACATAATATCCTAAATTCTTATGCATCTAATGATATGTTTTTAAACTATATGAAGCAAAAAATAATAAAACTGCAAGGACTAAATACACTAATCAACAATTATAATCAGAGATTTTAATATCCATATCTCAATAATGAATAAGAAACAAGTATATATATGTCCTAACTATACACAGAACACGTTCCATTCTATAAAAACAATACACATTCCCTTCAAGTAAATATAGAACATTTATTAAAATAGACCATAATCTGGGTCACTAAAGAAGTCTCAATAAATTTAAAATTTAAAAGAATTCAAAGCTCTTTGACTACAATGGAATTAAATTCAAAATCAATAACAGAAAGCTCTCTGAAAAATTCCTAAATATTTGGAAACTAAATGGCATACAGACCCAAGGAAAAAATTAAAAGTATTTTGAACTGAATAAAAAAGAAAAACACAATATATCAAAGTATATGGGCTTCAGATAAAGCAGTACTTGAGTAAAAATTATAGTATTAAATGCCTATATTGTAAAGGAAGAAAAGGCTTAAAGCAACCATCTCGGCTTCCATCAAAACTAGAAAAAGAAGAGCAATTAAACTCAAGCAGAAGAAAGAGAATGAAAACTATCAAAGTGGAAATCAATCAACTAGAAATTAGAGAAATGAATAGAGAAAATCAATGAAACCGCTACCCAGAGAGATCAGGGGAAAAAAGAGAAGAACCAAATTAGCAATATCAGAAATTAGAGAAATGGCATCATAGACTTTATAGTTGTTAAAAAGATATTAAGAGCAACTTTATGCCAATAAACAACTTATAAGAAATGGACACATTTTTTAAAAATTACCCAAATAATTCAATAAGAACTAGCCTGAAAAGCCAACATTTCTTAAACAAAATAAATTTTCAGTTAAGATGCTTTTAATAAAGAAAATTTCAGGGTGGCACCTGTGGCTCAGTGTGTAAGGCACTGGCCCCATATACCAAGGGTGGCGAGTTCAAACCTGACCCCAGCCAAACTGCAACAAAAAAATAGCTGGGCGTTGTGGCAGGCACCTGTAGTCCCAGCTACTTGGGAGGCTGAGGCAAGAGAATCGCCTAAACCCAGAAGGTGGAGGTTGCTGTGAGCTGTGATGCTATGGCACTCTACCAAGGGCGACAAAGTGAGACTCTGTCTCTAAAAAGAAAGAAAGAAAGAAAGAAAATTTCAGACTGAGATGGCTTCATCTACAATTTTTAACAAACTCAGAAAATGGTAGCATAGGGAATACTACTTTCCACTCATTTAGGATTTCAGTAGCACCTTGATACCAAAATCAGACAGACATTACAAGAAAACTAAAAACCAATGTGCCTCAAGAGCAATAGATGTAAAAAATTATAAGTGAAATTTAAGCAAACTGAATTTAACAACATATTATAAAGATAATACAGGCCAGGCATGGTGTCTCACACCTATAATTCTAGCACTCTGGGAGGCTGAGGCAGGTGGATTACCTGAGCTCAGGAGTTCAAGACCAGCCTGAGCAAGAGCAAGGCTCCATCTCTGTGCATGTTAGGTTGGTTTAAGGAGTTAGTTGTTTGTTTTTTTGTTTTGGGTTTTTTTTTTTTTTGCAGTTTTTTGGCCGTGGCTGGGTTTGAACCCACCACCGGTATGTGGGGCCAGTGCCCTACTCCTTGAGCCACAGGCGCCACCCAGGAGTTAGTTGTTTTAAAACGAACTTATTAATACTTTTGTGTGTTCAGGGTTATGGTTTTTTTTTCTCAATTTTAAGATTTAATATACAAACAGTACTGTGATATTAGTATCACATTCTTGTCTACTTACTCACTTTCTATGCCTGTTTGGTAAAATAACAGCTCTCCTAACCATATCAGATTAGAATCTACTGTACATCACATTGACTTAGCTGTATCATTTAAGGTATTACTTTAAAGAAAACACATACTCAGAAGATGCTTTTCTTAGTTACATATGTGAATTAAAAAATTGAAAAAGGTAGATTAGAAGCAAAAATATGCAGTGTTTGCCTGCAATCCCATTACTAGTGATCTACCCAGAAGAGGAAAAATCATTTTACCACAAAGACATTTGCACTAGAATGTTTATGGCGGCTCAATTCATAATCACCAAGTTGTGGAAGCAACCTAAATGCCCATCAACCCCGAATGGATTAACAAACTGTGGTATATGTATACCATGGAATACTATTCAGCCATCAAAAAGATGGAGACTTTACATCTTTTACACTTACCTGGATGGAGTTAAAATATATTCTTCTTATTAAAGTATTGCAAGAATGGAAAAATAAATATCCAATGTACTCCATACTAATATGAAATCAATATATAAATAATTACATGTTCCTAAGAACAATAAAACACTCATAGTCCAGTTTGGGGGTAGAGGGAAGCAGGAGGGGGGAGAACGTATGGCAGAAGGAGGGAGGATGTGAGGCGGGATCTCACCTAATGTGCACATTGTGAGGGTGTATAACACGCCCCCTGGGGGAAGGGCTCTTCTACAAATGGAACTCTACCCTGGAAATGAGGACAATGTAACCTAAATATTGTACCCTCATATTTATTTGAATAAAATTAAAAAAATAAATGTAAAACCACAATACATCTAGAAGAGAACGCAGGCAAAAATCTTTGTAATCTTGATTTAGGGCAAGATTGCTTAGATATAACATCAAAAGCGTGATCCAAAACAGAAGAAACTGAGAAATTGGACTTCATTAACATTTGAAAATGTCTCTTCAAAAGACACTGTGTGAGCTGCAAAATCTTATACAATGCTCACCTCCAGAGCTAATCCCAGCAGCACAACTGGGATATTTTAGTTTTACATTAGTTATTGTAAAATTCTCAAGTCATTCTCAAGTAATGTGTTTATAAAATAAAGCGCATGCATTCTAATTTGTACAGGCCTCATAACAGAGTGAAATAATGCAAGAAGATGAACAAAAACTAAACCTAATCAATGGCCTATTGTAGCTCCATAGGATCCAGTATTTAGGATTCCCCCTTTCAAAGATGCAGTGAATTGAGTTGCTTTTACCCAGTTGTTGGTTTTACTCTGTGGTTATTTTTTAATTGATGCCTTATTAAAATTAACTGCTTTCTTATTTTTTTGGCAAGATACAAATTAATATATAATGCAGTGGAATAAATTCCTCAAGGGCCAACAATTCATGGACTGCACGGTTCAGTTCCTAGTTTTTCTCAGACTATCTTAAAGAGTTCATAATCTAAAATGCATTGACCCTGTGCAGTCTTTTGTCAAATTCCTTTCCAAGTTAAGAACTCATTGGAGATAGAAAGTTTTTCTTTCATCCTTTCATTAACTCTTGTTTAGTATCACACCACAGGCACGAATAAATGTTACATGAACCAACAATTTTCTATCTTATCAATAGTCAAACTATCACATCAATAGTCAAAGTATCAACAGAAAGAGAGCTATATGTAATTCTGAAATGGACAATTGGGAAGAGGACCATGTCTTTGAAGCAGTGACACAGGGGACCTGGTAAAAGTTATTAAACATGATTCTGGTTTTATTGTTTTTAAAGGATGAAAAAGACTTAGAGAGAATGACCTGGTTTTACAAAGTCTTGGACTCTTCTTTCTCCATATAAAGTGTAGACTACAGAAGAGAAAGGACAATCGTTTACCTAAGGGTTTTAATTAAGAACCTGTTACTAGCTTTCCATGCAACCCAGAGAGGGGTCCATACAGTGCTGTTCTGGATTGCTACCGTAACTTAAAGGGAAGCTTTGGCAATGTCTGAAGCCCTCGATGTCCTGCAAATGAAGAGGAATGATGTCCTCAAATTCCTTGCAGCAGGAACCCACTTAGGGGGCCCCAACCTTGACTTCCAGATGGAACATTAAGTCTACAAAATGAACAGTGATAGCATCTCCATCCTAAATCTGAAGAGGACCAGGGAGAAGCTTCTGTTGGTTGTTCATGCCATTGTTGCCATTGAAAATCCTGCTGATGTCAGAGTCATACCCTCCAGGAACACTGGCCAGCGAGCTGTGCTGTAGTTTGCTGCTGCCACTGGAGCTACTCCTATTGCTGGATTTTTCACTCCTGGCACCTTCACTAACCAGATACAGGCAGCAGGCACCTTCTAGGAGCCACATCTTCTGGGTTACTGATCCCACAGCTGACCACCAGCCTCTCACAGAGGCATCTTATGTTAGCTGCCTACATTGCTCTGTGTCACATAGATTATCCTCTGCATTGCTTGGATATCGCCATCCCATGCAAAAACAAGGAAGCTCTCTCAGTAGGTCTGACATGGTGGATGCTGGCTGACCTGGGAAGTTCTCTGCATGAGTGGCACCATCTCCCGTGAACACCATGGGAGCCTGATCTCTACTTCTACAGAGATCTTGAAGAGACTGAAAAGGAAGAGCAGGTTGCTGCTGAGAAAGTTGTGACCAAGGAGGAATTTCAGGGTGAATGGACTGCTCCAGCTCCTGAGCTTACTGCTGCTCAACCCAAGGCTGCAGACTGCTCAGAAGGCTGCAGGTGTCCTCTGTGCCTATTCAGCAGTTCCCACTGAAGCACCCAGCCTGCTGTGGAAGCCGGGTCTGCAGCTCCAATTGCTCAGGCCACTGAATGGCTGGGAACAACCACTAAGTGGTGTTGGCTGTTCTTCCACAAGCTCCAAACAAGATGGAAATAAGATTGATGGAAAATAAACATCAATTAAAAAAATAAAAGAACCTGGTTAGTACCTGATGTCAGTGTTGTTCCAGATAATAGCTTAAGATTGTTGAAATAATGGACTCATAATAGAGAAAAATGGAGCCCCAAGGATGGAGAAAATTCATTCAACAAGAGATCTGCTAAGCTAGACAGCTGAAAATAGACCAGGTATTCTATAAACAAACAAACATACAAACACATATTTTCAGTTATCTTATATTGATTTGAAAAGAGAAATAGCAATCGAGATCATACTGGAAATAAAAAAAATTAAGAAATACTTAAGATAGCAGAAGACAGCACCATTTAGTTAAATGAATCTAATGATATAACTGAGATAATATGATAGGATTGACTGCAAGAATTTTGGCTATAAAAAGGTATAGATGAGTGTTACCTAATGGAACTGTAATGTGAGTCACACACCTAATTTAGCATTATGTAGTAAAGAATTTGGCCTTGCCCAAAGGAAGGTTTACCTTTTGCCTTTTCTTCTAGGAGGTAATCTGTGTTGTACCTGAGAGGACTGTCTTTGTTTAGAGTGCAGGTTATCAATACCAGGTCTTATTTTTAAAGGAACAAATTGAAACAAGTGGGGCCAGCCACATCACATAGTCTTAGGGTGGGGCTAGCCATGCCAGAAAGACCAGTTTAGGGTGGGAGCTTTGGATCACGTAGTATTGGTCAGCCTAGAAGCTAAGTTCAACCCTCTGGGAAATTAATCAATGATGCCTATGCAATGAAGGCCCAGTAGAAACCCTGGACCCTGAAACTTGGGTGAGCTCTCCTGTGAGTACACCATGTACATTGTCATACACTGATATCAAGAAAGTACCATGTCCTGAGGACAATGCAAGTTTCCCATCTGTCCTGTGAGTCTCTTCCCTGGGCTGATTTTAATCGTAACTTTCCCTGTAATAAACCATGATTTTAAATATAATAGCTTTCAGTGAGTTCTGTAAGTCCTTTAACCAAATCATCAAAACCAAGGGTATCATTTGAAACCCTATGAATTTTCCACTGGTGCCCAAAGTACGGGTGATTTTCCCCTCTAAATTTGTATTTGGATTCTGAATCCTTGTGGGTGGTGAGAAGTCTTGACCACCTTGGCAGTTTGGAGGAATATGTCTTCTCTCTCACAGTTTGGTTAACCCCAGCTAGACATTAAGAAAGTAAAAAGAAATAAGTAAATTAATGTTACTAATACATTTTATTTAATTCAATATGCCTAAAATATTATCATTTCAATAGGTAACAAAATACAAGTTTTTTTTTTTTTTTTTTTCGAGACAGAGCCTCAAGCTGTTCCCCTGGGTAGAGTGCCGTGGCATTATAGCTCACAGCAACCTCCAACCTCCTGGGCTCAAGCGAGTCTCTTGCCTCCGCCTCCCAAGTAGCTGGGACCACAGGCGCCCGCCACAACGCCCGGCTATTTTTTGGTTGCAGCCGTCATTGTTGTTTGGCGGGTCCGGGCTGGGGATTCGAACCCGCCACCCTAGGTGTA